>CM061348.1:221749467-221841967 GCA_030867105.1 Liasis olivaceus | reverse complement strand
ATGTTTTATGTTTTATTTCAGTTTTGAGTATTATTGCCAGAGCTCATGTTAAAGATATAAGTGGATAAGTGGATTGATTTCTTAAATTAACTTTCTGTCAAGTCCATAAAGTTTCCTCTGAATATTGTGCGAAACTGGTCTAACTATTCAGGAAAGCAAATCCTTTATACAGCAAGGAAAAACAAAATTCTGAACAAACCAGCTCCTTTTGTTCCATTTTTACTCCATCTTCAGTTTTCAACAAGCATCAACAAATCCATATAGATTATAAAATATAGTTCTTGAATTCTAAACTAGGAAACCCTGATCTGTCACTTGAGCTTCCCACACTTCATAAGTTTTGCTTTGTAAATACACACTCAAAACAGAAATCTCACGTCTTTAATATAGAAACATTATGGAAAAAGATTTCTACTGTTTCTCTTAATTGGATAGTAACTGCATTCTTGTTTTTCCTGCATTTGCCACCTCCTGTTGCCAATTTTATGTATTTATGTTTAGCCCATTTTTCATTAAAAGTAATCCAAAAATGGAATACAAGAAACCAGACCAATACAACTAAAATAAAACCATTAAACACTATTAAGAAAAACATTGAAAGACACAACATCATGAAATCATATAGAAGTTGCCTGAAAATCAACAAAATTTGGGACAAACATAGAGATTCTACTAGTTAGCAATTTTTAAAAAAAACAGTATGATGTTTGAACATTCTTAGGTCTAAACAAATCTGCTGTATGGTTTACTTTGAGTGCATTTTAGTAGAATCCACATGAAATACAAATGGATGAAATATTTGCATTGTTTTGTACTGAATGTATAATTAAATTTACTCAACCTTTTTGTTATTTAGAAGGCATCTCCTTTTAAAAAGCAGGTTTTGATGGTAAGAACAGCTCAATGGATTGGTCTTCTTCATAATGCAACTGGGTGGGGTTCATACTTTTGCCTATCTAGAGCTTCTACAATGGGCAGCACATGCCAGGCAACCACTGAATGGCAGCAAAGAGTTTGAATTTTCTGCATCTCTGTACTGCCATCCCTCCATATTTCTGCAGTCCTGTTGTGATAACTCAAATACGGCATTTCCAAGCTACAAGCTTGTTTAACCGGGCCTCTAATTTCTCAAAAAGCAATCATATATCAAGCATTTAACTTCTCCTAGATATGAGTAAAATGGGTTTCGACAGGGGGGGCTCATGAACAAGCATGTAAGCCCTGTGTAGCCTTTCAGGCTTTGTGAGTTTAGTATGAAAATTTGAATAGGACTCTATGAACTTTCAGCAGAATCTATTTACAGAACTTCTATAATTGGTAAACCTCGCCTTAGCAGAGTACTCAAACTTACTTTATTTGTACCCATGTACAGGTGAATGCCTACAAAGATCTTCTAGTGATCTCACCTTCTGAGAACTTTTCTTTACTCACTTTGTGAGTAAAGTTACAGACATTTTGTCTCATTCAAATTAGGCAATTATATAATTGAATCAATTACAAAACTGTCAGATGAAAATTCAACAATCCTTATTGTTGTTTTCTGTAAATATAAAAATAAAGGCAGAACTGGAAGAGGGGATTGTATCCTATGAAATGCTTGCACTCATGATGAGAAATGTCATCTATTATAATGACTTCAGTAACTATAAAATGAAATTTTCTTCTACACATAAGCCAGTTCTAACATATTAAAGCTGAAAAGCTACACATTATTCCTTCTAATTTTCTTACTTAAATGTTTGACAGGCCAGTGGTAGTTATTTGGATCTTGGTAGTGATTACAATGAGAGTAATCAATCAAATGTGAGTGGAAAACCTGGAGGACTCAAATAGACTGCTTGACCAGTGTGAATATTATTTGTTTTCTCTGTATGATTGTCCTATAGCAAGGGAATCTGAAGAAGATCTATCTTCTTAGGTTTTTAGGAGGAAATATTATTATTACTATGGCTGTGTGCACAGTCAGCCAGTTGTTTAGACTAAATTTGACATCATCTATCGAGTCCTTCCCAAGGACCTGGGATAGGCAGATGTTGTTTAATAATATTAAAGGTATCATTGCAAGATGTAAGTTATTCCAAGTAAAGTTGCCTTTTGCTATTGATCTATGGTGATTTTGTCAATGCCAATGGTATCCAAGTGGTACTCCAGATGTTTTGGAATTGCACCCAACGCACCTATTAATATTGGTACTATCTTTGCTTTCTTTTGCCACAGTTATTCTACATTTGCAGGTCTTTGTATTTTGTGATTTTCTCCAATTCTTTTTGTTCTATTCTGCTGTCTCCAGGTATTGCAACATCCACTATCTAGACTTTTTTGTCTTTCTTGTTAAGTCTGGGGTGTTGTGTAGCAGGTGCTTATCAGTCTGAATACCTCCTCCTCTCCTCTTCCTCTTCCTCCTCCTCCTCCTCCTCCTCCTTCATCATCATCATCATCATCATCATCATCATCATCATCATCATCATTTTCTTGAGCTTTCAGAAACATTTGCACCCTGTTAATAGCACTGAAATTCCCCTTTCCAGTTAGGAGTAGGATATTTTTCACTTACAAAAAACAAATGGAAATTGTATGAATCATATGAACTGGGAGGAAGGGAACAAAACTAGAAATAGTAGTGGGGCTGTGGAAGTGGAATTGGTCAATATGTTTCACAGAGCTTTCTTAATCAGATTAATAACTTAACATTTGAGGGAGGGGGAAATATGCTTTCCTTCTAATATGTGGTGTGCCTGTCAAAACATTGATGCAGTAAGTAATTTAACTATTGAGATACAGCGGTAATACATTTTCATGTAAAAAGCAATGTACTGAAATACTTCTAAAAGGAACCCACATATCATCAACCAAGAAGTTATTGAAACATCTTCATAGGCTTTTGTTTTGTTGTTTATTGCAAAATGGGTCTGTTTCCTTCCTTCAGGTCACTCCGTTTTCTATGCAAAGCTATTCTGGACCATAAAAATACAACTCTAATTCATTAAGGACCCTACTAGATCTGTGTCAGAGATGCGACCTTCCAATCTGGGCACAGTTAGCTGAGGTAATACCATCTCCTCATTACTATCTTGAATTTATTGTCCATGAAATAGGCTGTTGCCTGTTTTTCTATCAAAACAAATATAAAGAGAAATCTGGCACATAAAAATAGAAGTCAAAATATTGATTCCTCCTTGCTATTATAGCAAATGTTACAGTGTTTAAGAGTGGTCACTTCCATAAAATCTATGTTTTTAAAAAGGGTAAAGAATAAAACTATTCAGAATATTCCCTTTTCATTATTTGGATGGCTTAGATGCAATTGTTTGATAGGGGCTTCAGATGAAATGTGATGCATGCTTAGGCGTTTTGAAATGAGTCCTCTCTTTGCTGACATGATATTATATCCTGAATGTAAAAGGAAGGAAATACAATTGTAATACAATAATACCCTTTGAATAAATATGGGATGTGTAAGCATGTAATAAAAGGGTCAATTATGTGCCTTCAAAAAGGCTGGTTTCTTTTCTAAGTTTCTTTCAAGAAACAGTAGTGAAGAATAGGAAAGAATACATCATCTAGATAGAATCACCTCTTCATTCAGCACTCAATAGTTAGAAGATGGGAATTCTTTTAGACATGTTTACAACTTTCTTTAGATCAGCCTTCTCCCATCTGATGTTGGATCGCAACTACTGGAATGTGGTCATGTGGGCTGAGAACTCTGGCAGTTGTGCTCCCAGCATGTCTGGAGAACAGCAAATTGAGAAGGCCTCCTTTAGGTTACCAACATATAAATCCTCATCAAGATTTTAAGTTTATTTTGATTCCTTTTTTTCTCTTCAAGATCATTCATTGTTTGTACTAAGCAAGACTGATTGAAGGAATATTGATTCAAACTAATATACATTTTGGAATATAGCAATGTACATGGATCCTTTGTCTCTGTACAATGATGAGAAATATTTCATCAATGTAGTAAGAAGTCTTATATTATGAATGAACTGAATTAGTTTTGTTTTTAAATTATGCCAGTTTCCATTTCATTTCACTAGTAGCTGAGCAGAATATATTCTGATATATTTGGAGAAATTATGCTCTGGATTCTGATATACTGATTGCAGAATTTTGGGTTTTGTTTTGTTTTTGTATAAAGACTATGCATCTTATTTCCTTGCAACTTTCAACATGATAACTCTTCCTTTATTCCAAACCAAAAAAAAAAAAAATATAACAATGGGGACAGCCAGGTAAAAATTAAAATATGGATAGGACAGGCAACCAAAAATATAGTTCTCAATGTAGGGTATGCTCAAGCCATCACCATAATGAGCCAGACTGACGTGTGGGCTTCTATATAACCATGATTTAGTCATCTCAGTTTTCCATGTATTAAAACAGTTATATACTGTCCTTCACCCATAATTCCAGGGCAGCTGACAAGAAAAGAAAATCTGCACACTTGCCAAAAATAACAGTGAAAAACTGTAACAGCAACCAGAACAAAATAAAATGTAAACTTTTGGGAGGAAAAAAAATGCTCATTTGGTATTAAAAGGATCTGAGAAGGCAACTTCATAAACAGATTTCTCTCCACCCCCCACGCCCCATTTTTTCTATCTGGTCTCAATATGGTCTCTGATAGCAGCATACTGGTGAAGAATTTTTGAATGACTTACTTAGTCATTTACATAAATAAATTACATAAATAAGTTGCTATTTTCTTATTCCTAAAGAAATTAGGCATGATTTTGGTCTACATTAGATAATGCCTTCTTGTATTATTCCTCATTTGGTGGAAATGATGAAGAAAACATGTCCTATTGTCTAGCCCACCCATCATGCTCTTTATAACTGTGGCTGCTGGTCTTTCTGCAATGTTCCAGTGTGGTTTGTGAGCACTCCACAAATGAAATATGGGGAAGTTTGTTGCCTCTGGTTGTTACTCATAGTGTTTCCCATCAGGCCCTAATGGGTCTGTGTGTCAATTTTCACAATTTTCAGTCTATCTTTACTAGAATAAGCCGCCCAACCACTTAGATTATCTCTTTGATAAAATGTGTCACTACAAGCCTAGAGTAAACATGCCAACCTTCAGAGATCTTATAGCCAAATAACTTTCATGCAAACCACTGAATCAGTCCTTGGTTGGTACCCAAGCCCAGTTTACTAAAGGTAGCAAGATGCATATCTTTATCTCCTGGTCAAGAAAAATATTGCAAAAGCTTGATTCAGCTGGAGTATTTCATGTGCAAACTTGCTGTCCTCTCTCCATTTCTAAAATGACAGCCTAAGAATAACTTTATTATTAGAGGTAATTGGCATTTACTTCCTCAAAATAGGGCTTAGACTCATTCCCCCAGTTCACACTAGACAACATTAGCTCCAGTGACTGACAACAAAAATACCAGAGGCACTGTGAAAGTTTGACTTCTTTACAAAAGCAGGCACAAAAATACAGTTTTCAGAGGTTAAAAAGTCACAGTGTCAAATACAGCTCATCTTCCTACAAGATGTAATAATATACCAAATAATCCTTTTCCCATAATTGTGGAGTTAATTGAGTAGCAGGCCAATTAGGTACCCTGCTGGAGATTGGAATTCAACAGGATCCCTTCTTAGAGGATAAACTCCTGAACGTAAGCAGAGTGCTCAAAAAATACTGTGTAATTAAATAGCATGGCATCCCATTAAAAAATGCTTGTAAACAAAATCAATATAGTTAGCTTGGATACAGAGTATGTGTTTAGCCAGCTATCAATGAATGCTATGAAACATTCATTTTATTTGAAGTAACAACTAGATATATCCAGAAACACATGAAGTTAATGCCTCATATTTTATCTAAACTTCTGTATATCTTGTTGATCCCTTATAGACTTTTTCCATGAAACAGAAAAAAATGAAATTATGACATATGGTTTTGATTATTAGAAAAAAGATAGATTATATAAAAAATGTAAGTCATGTAACCATAGAGTAAGAGGTTAATTTACATTTATATCTATAACTGCTGTAAAGAAAATCAGAAGCTACTTCTTTATATTTTCTTTCTTTCTTTCTTCTTTCTTTTTCTTTCTTTTTTCTGCATTTTTGGACTTTGTCTTTTTTCTTCTTTCTTTTCTTCTCTTTTTTCTTTATTTTGAATATTATTCTTGTTAGTTTTCATCTATCTTTTATATATACATAAATATGAACCTATATCTTGATAAGAGGGAAAACTGTGATGAAGTCTGAAGCATAAGAGGGAGAGAGAGGACATCCCTTGTCTCTTAAACACAAAGACTCATTTAACTAACAGTTGGCCAGTGAGGACAGATACAGAACCAATTTGTGAAGGCTCTTCCCCTCATCTATCTCTCACTATTTTCCATAGGTACAAAGAGATTATGCAATCTCCAGTACACCGAGCAAGGAAACCTATTCAGAGTACTTGGAGGGATAGACTCAACTTGGCTGCAGCAATAACAATCTTAAGCCACCGATTCCAGACCTTTTTATCTCTTTAAAGGACCCTTGGCAAGGTCCTTTGTCACTTCCTATTGGTCACCTTTCACAACTATCCAGTGTCATTAGGTTTTTATTGGTTCTTCTTTCTACATATTCTGGAGGATACTGTTTTTCCAACATGGATCTGTCATTGATTAAACTTGACTGGTCCATCTGCCCTGTCATTCTGGTCCACTTGTCCTTTGTCCATCTGCCCTTTTCAAGAGCAACTCTTGTAGCAAATAATGGCTTTGCAACTTTCTGGCATATTGTCTGCACAGCAGCGTCCCATTGCACAGTAAGACCTGAACCAAAAGACCTCCTTCTTACATCCCACATACCATAAGGAGGAAATTGAACATAAGCATATCAGTAAGCTTATTATATAAGACTATTTCTCAAATAAATAAACAGGCATTCACCTCATGATCTGAGCCTACACTTTGAATTATATTCATGTAGATCTTATCTTATATTACATCACCACTTCAATGATCAATAGGCTTGGACTTGGAGCAAATGTTCTGGGTGAGTGGTGATGGAAATCACTCTCCTACTCCCTATTATGTGCAATCAAAGAAAGTCTTATGGTCCAATGACAGTTACTAAGTGGTAACGGGTGAAAAAACTTTGTATACCTTTATCATCTTATTTGCTATGAAATCACTGCTCAAGTGGTTATTTGACAAAGAATGTTTTTGTTTTTGTGTGGTTACATGGAAGTTTCTAAAATTCAAATTAACATTTCCATTAAACTGATTCTGTCACAACCCAGCCTCCTATTCACCCATAATAATATACTCATTGTATCAACTGAAGCAGAGACTGAATGGCTCTTTTCCTGACTTTGCTTTACACTTTAAAAAATGTTCTGTTCCACTGGCTAAACAGGGATTTGAAGTGGTCAGTCAAAGCTTTTCTTCTCACTTTTCAATTTTATGGTCCTATTTCATTACCCTTCTTTTTGTGCAATATGTCATTTCACATTATCTGTATTTTTTCATATTTTACAGGATGTCACACTTAAATTGATCGAGCTTCCAGAACACTGAATGCTGCCTCCTGTATCTCAGCTATTGCTTTAAATCACCAAAAGAATGACAATGAACACTGACATTCCAAAGTTGCACTTTCAATTGACTTTTTAACAAAATCTCTCTAAAATAAAATGGTCTACCCATATGGAAAGGTGAGCTGCCTTTCTTATGAAGACCAAATTTGGTGAACTAAATAAGAGTAAAATGTTTGATTGGTTGCTTATGCATCATTTAAGCAAAGAACTGTAATTTTAAAAATGTATTTAAATTCCTTGAAAAGTCTAGAGATTCTTAAGATTGGAAAACATCCTAGTAATTGAACAGTATTTAGTAATGTTGGGATATGTTTGGCTCTTGAGGGTTGTCAGAAAATCTTAGTATCTATTAGGTATTAGGAACTTCAACCAACATTATAAGTTTATCTTGCTTTCTTGATGTTCCCTGAATAGTTGTAGTTGTTCACCTGACCTTCAAGGCTGTATTTAAGAAGAGTACAAGAGCCCCAGACAAGGGGAATGTCAACCAGTTATGGTGCCCATTTTGCCAGTGGAGACAATTAGATACAATCTGACAGTATATGTTAAGGTTCATGCAAATATATTTGCCAATTCACGATTTCTATCTATATAGAGTAGCAGATTTTGAGGTACAGCTATGTCACCTGGGGACAGCTAAACATTTGCAGCCAAAGTTTGAAGGCAGTTAGAAACATGACCACATGGCAGTGGCTTCATATAAGAATCATTTGAAATTTGTTACCCCAGATATTTCTTTCCTTATCACATGGCAAGTATAGCTGCATACATCTCCCAGTCACATACTAAGATTGCCAGATGAGGCTTTCTTATGGAATCTCTATTCCCATGGATAGCCTTCTTAGTTTTCTTCTGTCTTCCTGCCCACTGCTGCCGATCATATCTTTGTTGTTAAATACATGATGCAATTATAAATAATCATATTATTTTATTTCAGCACATTAAAACAATACTGAACTGATAGATATGATTTCTTTTGTTGGTCTAATTAATAATGCATCACAGCTGATGTTGGCTGCTTTTCTTCTTCATGACTTGAGAACTTTGGGAATTATAAAGTTCGCATCTAATTATCTATGAGGTGTCCAATCATGCTGTGGTTTGTAACTGGACTGTTATAACTTGTTATAAATTTAGGCAATTCTAAGTCCTCGTGGTATTGCACCAGTGTTCCAATAGCAATTGATACCATTGTCGATTTCTTCCAAATTTTTGTGATCTCTATTTACAAATCTTGGTATTTTGTAACCTTTTCCAATTCTTTGACTTCAAAATTACTGTCTTTTGGAATGGCTATGTCAATAAACCAAGTATGTTCTTGGGACATAAAAGATGATGATAATGATGATTTCTGTATAAGAAGATCATTAAGCTTCTTTATATCCATTAGACTTTTTAGCAGCTTGAATACATCTTAGGTGGTAAACTAATTTTCTTAATTAATAAACTAAAATATGTTGTACCTCATATGCTTCTAGCTACTTCTTCATCCCATCTGCGACTAAAACCTTGGAAAAAAATCAGAAAGTTAATAATGCTTTTGAACAATTATTGAAATGTAAGGCTCTGACTTGACATCTATAATCCAACATAGAATGTCAGCTATTACATTATATTATATATAATGTGTGCCACAAATTTGTAGGTATAGGAATGCTGCTATATAAAATAACATCATTCTACCCTGAATTTTTAATTTTAAGATCCGGTCTGTACAAAACACTGTACATGGTACAAAATACTGTTGTACAAACCTGTAGCAAACGAATACTGATGTTACTGTGAAATAGCAGAAGTTGCAAAGTTACTTAAAGAAAATATATTGCTTGCTTTAAAAAGACATCTAAATGCCTTGACATCCATTTGTCCCATATTGACATTATTTTATTTGCATAACAGCATAAAATAGCATTGGAAAAAAAAAAGCACCATAGATGAACTGAATATCGCACCCCCACACCCCCACCCCCCGTTAGCTACCTGGCTTTTAATTTCTTGCATATTAACATTGAGTGGTCAAAATAAGAGGTTATTTTGGAGCGATTATTATGATTGTAATCAGGGCTGACACTTGTGACACTTCAAACATGTAACCACCAACAGTTCCTTTACAATGAAAGAGCTCCCAGAACAACACATTTTAATAGTCAGAAGAGTTGTGAATTCACAGCTTTGCACAGCAGGTGTAGCTGCACATCTTTGCACCCTAAATACACATGCTCATCTAATCTGACAGATTAGACAATGGCATAAAAAAAAATCACTGATGTTTAAACAAAGGCTTCATCTCCACTGAGGCTAAGCTTGTTGCTCAATCGAATGCCACTAATAACTTTTCCAAGTCAAAAACAATGTATATTTTCTTAATGAAAACCAAACAGAAGCAAGAACAGGGCTTGATGACATTTTAAAAATTTGCTTTCCTGTCTCTTTTCAATATTTACCTTTGCATCATCCTGTAGAGGGGTTTTGTTAATTAGTTGCATATTGTGTGTGCTGCCTATAACCAAGACAGCACAGCAATTCAGGGACCCTTGTAAAAGAAGATTTAAACTCCATCCAGCCAAGGGATCTATACTTTTTCATTTTTGTACCTGCACCTCAAACTCTGCTGCAGAGAATCAGAGCGTAGATGGAGTAGATTTGAAGACTGCAGGATGGGAAGAGTGAAAAACTTTCTGTTACATAATCAGAGGTCCACTCATGCAACATTGCACTTCACAATTTTCTTATTGAATAGCCTGAATCTAATAATAGAAAATAACTGCATTTCTCAATCCTTCTACCAGCTACCTTCTACCATCCTTCTAACTGCATATAACTTGCTGCTTTTAAGGGCATCACGGGATATAGAACTATAATAAATAGGAAATCAAAGGCTCACCTTAAATGAACAAAAGCTCGTTCTGCCAGCATAAAACAACCATTGCATACATCCCAGTGATTGCCTACTTCAAAACAACTGCACATTTAGACAGAAGCATAAATGGGAAGATTTGCATAATCACAGCTACTCTCATATTTTTAAGATGTATCTTTTGGAACAGTATAAAAATAGAAATAGTGATTTTCCATGTAGTGTCACGACTGTGCATTCATAAAACAGGCGAGAGATGTACATTTGTTTACTGTAAGGGGGTAAGCTACCTATTAATGGAGTCTGGAGGGTTATTTAGAGACAATTGCACTTGTCTCTAAATCAGAAAAAGGAAATAGCAGGCCTGGTGCGCTGTAGGTCAGTTACAAATATAACTTCAGAGAGCTATAAATCTCTAGCATTACTCCAGTGGCTGAGTCATGCAACAGCCTTCAAGCATCTTCCTATAATTTAAAGATTATGTAAGGTGTATAGCAAACATGTTCAATAAAAATATTAAGTTAGAGACAAATCCTATAAATGCTCCAAAGAAACAGCCGTTGTCAAGCAGGATCATTGTCTAATATACTTCAAATGGGAACTGCTGCTAGTTATATCAACAGTAGGAGGTCGGGGAAACCTGCCAAACAAAACAAGGCCTTCTTGAAAACACGTTCACTTTTACTTCAGAGGCTGAAACTGTCCTGTATTCTTTTACGAATGATTTATAAGATAAATGTAGATGTATTGTTTTCCATTGGCAATTCCTTGAGTCAGAAATCCTAACTGAGAAACTGAATCAGAGCAAAAAAATTAATCACAGTTAACTCTTTCTGGCAGATTCTACAATATTTTTTCTGTTGATGTTAATCCTGCATTTTCTAAAAGGTATTATCCAACATTGCAGATGTTTGCTCCTGCTGATGGCTTTCAGAACCTGGTGTTTACATGTGGAAATCTGAAGCTTTTGTGAACCATCACAAAATATCCCCATCAACATTTTAAACACTATAAAATTAGAGATAATAATTGTTTTCATTTTATAGACTATGTTGATGAATGCAAACTTTTGAGAAAGCAGTTGCCTAGATAGCTTGGTCCATTGCTCTTCTTTTAGAAATCATTATGAAGAACTTTTAAAAATGAAAAGAAAAAGAAATGACAAGTGAAAAATGATAAATACATTTTAACTAGTATGAAAGAAGATTATAGTGCCACTTTCTTAAATCAAGTGTAACATACTATAGGAAGGATAATTGTTTTGAAATGACATTCTTCCTGTAGTACATTCCCATAACATTGTTACAGACAATTTAAAGAATTTGAGTTCCATAGCACTACACATTGATGAATTAAAATGCTATGGGATACGAAAAATAAACCCTGGTCTCTAGACTTATATATGCTAAATTGTTACCATTACTTTCTTTCAGTTCTATTCAGACTTTTACAATCTTGAAAGATACTTTACAGTGCTGAGAAAAAGCATTGAGAAAAAGTACCCTTAGAAGTCATTCTTGTGTTGGCATCCCAGAAGCTATACTATTTTGTAGATAAGGGAGTGAGAAATGTATCCTTGGAAATATTCTGGTGGCTACAGCAAAAGTCCATGTCGTTGCTCCTCCTGTTTCCAGTGACAGACAGAACAAAATAAGATATTCTGGAGAAGTATTGGGGGTGGTTTTGAATTTTCAAAAGATTTTCCATTCTTTAAATGGAGAGGAAATATCTATGTCTTAAACCTGACATACTTAATGTCCTTACTGCCCTTTCTCCACATTCTATCCTACTGTGTAGAGGAGTGCAGAGAGAACCTTGAAGAAGGAATGCAGGAACCATTATGATCAGCTTAGCTCTAGGAAGGAAGAAGAGGTGAGAAAGAGACTCAAAATGACCCTGCCATGATTCTGCTTAGTTTATGATGAGGCAAAGGGAAACTGACAGGCTTTCAAGATTCTGATATTATAACTACAACAATAAAGTGGATTTCCAGGAGTCTTTGCATTGTCTGTTCCCTGACCTAACTTACCTCAAAGAGCTGATATACTGGGACAAATTCAACAGTCTTAAGGATTTGTTGGTTCCTCAGCTTCTGCTCTTGTCTCTGGTACCAGAAGACTGGCATGCCAAAATCAAAAGAGATTACACAACTGATACCAGAAGAAAGTGTACCCTTCTTATCACATTAAGTAAACAAAAAATTGACTTATAATAATTGAAAACAGGAAATAATAGCCTAATAGACAGAGTTCAAAAACACTAAATAAAAGTAGGCTGGGGTTTCACAAGTGAAAAAGAGAGCTCAGTAAAGTCTGACCTTGAAAAATTTAACAAATACCTTATTAGAAACCTTTCATCATAGATGTTGACTCCAACTGAGCTGAAGTCAGTTCATGTCATCTGCCAGCAGCTTTCTCTATCTTTTCTTTAGTTTCCAGTAACTGCTGCCCTCTCACCAAGTTAATGATACCTACGTCTGCTCCCAACATCTGTGCCCACTGAAAACTCTAGTTTTCATATAGTTGAATGGTTCAAGAGTAGCTGCGAATAAAACTCCTGGCCCAAAGGAAGGGAGATGCTTAGGTAATGGGAATTCATCTACCTGCTACACAGCATCCCAAAGGTTGTCTTCATTTCAAATAAATATGAAAGTATAGAATTGTTCTAGGCTAGTCAGTATGAATCTTTTCTCAGTTTAAAGTCATGAGGTTGTCATACAGATGAGTTATATGCCGTTTATAAAATATTTTGTATCCTAACTATATTAAAGATATAAAAAAATAATATGAAATCTGTTCATTTTGGTTCAGAACTAAAAGCTGACAATGTTTTCTTAAGGAATATCATATGGTTCAGACAAAATGAATCTGTCTAAGTTATATAGTCACAAATGCATAGGTCTAGAGCAGTCTGGTAATCATCGATTCCAATCTGTACCTTAAACAGAATCTCCCATACAGTAAAATGTATCCATGCTACATAGTAATATCTCTAACTCACATTTGTCTAAATTACTGCTCTTTCGGTCAGAAGAAAGTTCAGTGAAGATATCGTTCATGTTTAATATTGTTTGAGCAATGCAGAAAATTATACTTGAATTACCTCTATGATCATTATAAACTGCATGGAAAAGTGGGGGAAATGGCCATTTGTACTTTCTTATAACCTGTTCTCATATCCATTTGGGATTTAAAAAAAAAAGTTTGAAAATTCATATGCATGTTGCGTACATTTCTTCAGATACGCACAACTCTGCGTTCACTTTTCCTCAGTATATGTGTTTGATATGTATTCTTCCATATCATATGCACTGGTTCTTAATTTACTCCTTTTGTAAGCCATTCCAGTACTGGCATGTGACTGCATTGTAATGCCCTTGCAGGTGTGAAAAGAAGAATTTGTAGCCTCATATTAACAGCCAAACTAAGAAAAACAATCTCTCCCATAGCTGGCCAGCTGCATGTTTCTTACTGAGATGCTCAGCCTGCCTATGAATTGCCCTTCACTGATAACAGGTGCCATCTGTCCCTGACTTACTGGGCACAGATGTACATTATTTTGATCAACACGTGCATACCTGGGCTGTGCAAATCACAAAAATATTCAAAATTAGGACATTCACAAGTGCACAGCTGAACTATTTGCCTACCTTGTCCATTAGAATAACTTTGGATTATTACATGAACTCAATACACATCAGGTACAAAGTCTCCCTTCCAAGAAACGTCCAGGAGAGCATCTGAAAAATGTACTGCTTATTTTTCTGCTGCTTAAATTAGAGATTTTGCTATTTTTCTAAAAAAAAAAAAAAAATCCTGTTCAAAGGCCAGGTAATTATCTTTGGTATTAGAAGGTGGCATTCTTGGGTAATTCCAAGAGTTGGAATCTCCTACGTTCAGCAAAAATGTATAGAGGTTTATGGGACTATCCACTGACATAGATGATATGTCAGCAAAGGGGACCTCATGTGAAGGCCTCACCAAATCCAGAAGCAGTCCTGAATGTGATAATAAGCTTTCTGAAGACTTAAAATGAGGGAAATACATTTAAGTCCATTTTACCATTGTACTGGGCAGTTTAGGAGGAAGTGGAGTTTCAATAAGCTCTGTCAAGTTAACCCCAGTGCATTTCAGCTGAGTGTATTTTTCTCATTCTCTTTATGACTCTAAAAAGTATTGCTTCACATTGCTTGTATGCAATGTCCTTTTTAGCTGTGTGCACAGGTAAGGAAAACAAGAAATGTATTTTGTTTGTTAAAATTATTACATTAAATGCTTGTCCTCAGTGCAATTTTCAAATGGGAATTGACCAAGTCTTGTGTGGTAATGTGCAAATTTGCAGGCAATTTGAACTGATTTGGCTCTTCAGAAGGTTAACGTAGTTTAATGGTTGAAAGCACATTGCTGCACACAGCAAGCTGCAAAAAGTCAAAGGGTTAGACGATTAGGATTTCATTTCCTTTTAGCCATTGCCATGTCTGTTTTCTGTCCAAACTGTTTCTTGTTCATGTTTAACCCATGCTTTTAAAGACAAGAATGATCATGAACTTGTGGGCCTTGGGCTTCATTTTAACAAGCCGTCTCTTGCACTTCGATATGTAATTTGTCATAAATGTCATAGGTCAGGAGGTGTTAGAAACTTGCAGCTACCAGATGGTCATTATTGCAGTGGTTTATCTTTTTAAAAATTAAAAGATGCATTGTGGTATTTATTTACTTGAATGTGCAATGTCATACCTTTCTAAAATGCTTTTAAGTTTCTTAGTTTACTTTGTTTAGATGGAAATGGGCAGAAAGTGATGAAAAGTATTCTACTAACCTTACCTGGACAAGACATTCCATATGAATCCCATCTTCAGCCATGGGTAAGGAGCCAAATTCATTTAACGTTTAAGCTAGTACAGAGTTAATATTGTTTAATATTTCTTTGATAATCAAATCTAGTAAAATTTGAGAGGTGGTTTCTTTTCTAGTTCTGTAAAGTGAATGTCTCTTCTTTCTATTGCTTACATCAAGCATGGTTGTTATGAAATATAGCCGATGTGCCAGAGATTTCAATCAACATATTGACAGACTTCATTATCATACCCAGTCTTTTCTAGAGACATAGCTTTGCAACTACAGTCATAAAACATAGTCTGATAATATTGCTATAAAGAAAGGTGGTATAAAATATAGGCTTCACAATTATTTAAGCAGACCAAAGCCATGTCAGTGTGCAAGAAGAAATGTTAGTGCTAAACTCCAATTCCCATCAGACTAGCCTGCATGGCCAATGTGAGGAATTATGGAAGTTGACCTGGGCTAAAGTTGCTCCAGATACATGCGTGGTTAAAAAAATGAAGCTACAGTGGAATATCTAAATAAAGGCAAACTGGGAGTCCATCCTGTTATGATACTTATTAGCTGTAGTTCAGTAGTAAAACAAAATTCGATGAAAAATATGTGCAGAAGAAATGGGGTTCCTCCTGAATAAAATGTCCATGTGATGCAAAGTAGGTGAGTTGATTTGTAACATCCTCTCTCCATCAACTTCTGTTCAATTAACAGCAGCATGATGTTAATGATATTGCTGCTGGCATAGCAGGATTACCAATGTAAATTCTGGACTGGATATATAATGCCAGTTTAAGACTTTGGATTCATATGGGCTACCTATATTTAGGATTATAAAACCAGTGAAAGAATCCACTAAAAGAGATAGATATGTTTCAGACTACTGAAGGGGTGATCAGTAGCTTTATTCTGATTGGTTTAGCTGGCATACTATTATCTCCTGTTGCCTGACACCATCCTTCCAAGAGATCTAGGAGAGGTCTTTTCCATGGTCACCTTCTATCTTTTAACTAGAGATGCCTGACACTAAATGTAGGAACTTCTGCATGCAAAGCATGTCTTGTACCCTAGAGCTATGGCTCCTCCCCATGAAATATTAATGATAATAACTAGTTCATTTATGGTAGCAAGAAATAAGCCAACCAGAGTCAGCACTTGCTGCAAATTGTGAACAAATCTCTTCTACAGTTCACTGAAGTTCCTTGCCCTCTAGACATCTATGCTGAAAACTCACAAACTTTTAGAGTATTGTCTTTCACATGAGTTGTGGCCACTTCTGCAAAATATGAAATCACACACAGACAAGTTGAAAACTAAATATTTCTGAAAGGAGTGTCTTAAATTGTCTTTTGAGGTGCATATCAAATGCAAACACTTTTAAATACAAATCTTTCTTAATGTAATTCAGTATGTAGCAAACTGAAAATAGCCATGACCTCTCTTGAGTGGTTTGGACCTGATACACCTTGAGAATTGTACTGTAAAGCAACACATTTCATGAAATGTACTAGTTCCATTAGTCATGGAGATACATAAATGAATACTTTTGAGTTCTTTTATATTGGTAGAATGCTATTTCTACAAATGGAGTTTTGAGTAGTTAGAACAATTTTCTGGCTAGACCACAAGGGTAAAAGTACCTTTCTATCTTAAAACTACCAAATCATCTATATAATTAATATGTTTACATTTCAGTACAGGAGTGATGAATACATTTATTCTGCTGTGGCAATAAGACTATGACTAAGATTACTCTTATAAAACATGTCATCAGTATTTGATTTATTCCAATGAGAAAAAGTAATGCTATATACTAATGGCAACTACATATTCCTATAAATTCTGGACTAGATATATAATGCCAATCCTATAGTTTCATAGGAAGCTTGACAACTCCAATGGATAAGAGTTACTATTCCCAAACAGTAAAGCACTCATAGTCATAAGATACATAATTGATAGAAAAGAGCAGTTTGATGGCCATCAATGGGGCTTTTTAAAAAAACAAAAAAACAGGAAGACCATATATTTCTTTTAGTGAGCATGAAAGAGAAAAAAAGGTCTGAAAATGGAACTGGGTTTATTTCATAAAAAGAAGACATCATAGCTATAAACATTTAAGCTGCATGTAGTTTAGATGTCTTGTCAGGGGGTGGCTATTAGCTTGTTTCTCTGAAGGTAGACTTCTGCATAGTTCACTATGCAATAGTATTGGCTGCACCACTGTGAGGGGAAACAAAAGAGCTCCATGCAGCCCCGCCCTCCACCATTCTCTCCACTGACACTGCCCTTTGTTCACAAAACCCTTTTCAATTATATCCTTTGTTGTCAATGTTTACTTTTTCCATTCAAACCTCTGCTGTCCTCCAGGCAGCCAGCTAGCTGGAGCCAGAACAGAAGGTGAGGAAGGCGGGAGGGGAAGGGAGGGGAAGGGAAGGGAGAGGTGGGGAAGGGAGATCCAAATCAAGGCACACACTAGCCACACCAAATTTTTTTTAAAAAGCATAGTGTTGGGCTTCACATCAGTCTTCTTCAATCATACCAGGAACTATAACTTTGTTTTTCAGTTTCAGTTCAGTTCAAACATTAGGGAAAGGAACCACATCATATGAACCACCAAGCATTTTAATTCCTTCAGTCTGGCTCCCTTTTTTAAAGATTTATCAGTATTTGGAAACTCTGTGTTTTGAGAAGAGTGATATTATTCAACAGCAACAAGCAGCAGTTAGAAAAGGATGCTTTCTCTATACTTTGTTGTCTCAAGGCTCTGGAATGTCTTCTTCAGTCGTTCTTGCTTTGCACAGAAGTAGCATTTTCCCTTCGTGTTCAAAATATAATACAAAGTGTATATCATAATTCACTGACAAACCTGATACGAATGTTCTGACAAAACAAGGCAAAGATAGTTGTTCATAAGAATCTTCACACAGAGATTTTCAGGAACATAATTACTGTTATTAAAATAAAATGAAATAAAATAAAATAAAAACTAACTCTGTCTTTTTCCCCCCCTTTTTTGATCCCATGGGCAATATAATTAAATGTATGGATGTGAATAGAAGGGTCTGCAGAAGGAGATATGTACCAATCACCTTTTTCTTTTTTTTTCATGAAACCTGGAAAATATTTTTAGGACAGTTTGGTTTGATTGATGATATCTAATCTACTGAATAATATAAATAATATAGAGTTATATTTCTGTGTATAATCTCTGTTCACAATAAAGTTGGTTTTAGGTTTTCTGTTTAGAATTTTCCTTTTTAATTCTATTTGAATAAATTTTATATGTTATCTAAATATTAACGTTTTCACTGTAGTTTGTTTTATACTTACAGTCTGTATCTGATGGATATAAACCAGTAAGTCTTTTTTAGAATGTTCCTTCAGGGATTCACTTCAAGGAATAAGTAAAATGAGCAAAAGCTACAACTATTTTCTTGGGATGAAAAACTAAAATCTCTCTCTCTCTCTCTCTCTCTCTCTCCCTCTCTCTCTCTCTCTCTCTCTCTCTCTCTCCCTCCCTCCCTCCCTCCCTCCTGGAATAGGTTTCTTTATAAATGATCTGTTTTACTTTTCAGCCCCCACTCATATTTTTCTGTGTGTAGCATCTATGAAACTGCAGAGTGGAAGTGTTGTGCAGTTAAACAGGATCCTGAGAATCTCTAGAGTTCAGTTCCAATCCTGAATATACATACTTGACAGATAATGGGATTTGTTTCTGAGCAAATATGGACAGGATTATCTTACCATGAAACTCTTGGACAAAAAAAAATCCTCTGCTGTATATTCTTTCCCCCAGAATTTACCAATGAATCCTGATGCAATCTAATCCTTTAGGCATTGCTTGAAAGTGGATCTACGCTAAAAGGTAGAGGATTATTAGCAAAAGAAGAGGAGACAGCAAAGTGGATGTTAAATATTGTTATGTTTTTTTTTCCATTTTCAGATATAATTTTTAAAAAATTGGGGTGAACTGCCTATGTACAAAGTTCAGTTATTTTTAGAACTGTTAAACAGTTAGGCACTGTAATAATGTTTTTAATAGCTGTACACTTTAATAATAACACAATGCTATTGTTTATGTTTTAATATATATAAGTTAAGAGGAAAACAGTATCCTCCAGCACTACTCTAATTTGAAATTTAGCTGACATCAATAAAATTAAAATCCAACACATATTGGGTCAATAATGGTACCCCAAGACATATCTATTCTCTCTAAAGAAAACCTGCATCTTTGCCATGGTGGATCTTTAAATAAATTTACTCATTCATAAAATAAAAGGCATTCCTGCTGCAAATCTGAATTTCTGCAGCATTTCTATTTTGTAGTTTATGACCAGCCGAATGCCATAGCTGAGCTTCTATCCAGGGAGAGACAAGAGTTGTTTGACAGTAGAATGGCATCATAAGACAATGTAATGGAATTTTTCTTTGCCTGTCATCACTAAGGCGGTTCTCCTATGGTGAAGGGAATGAACAGTACAATTTAATGTCCTCTAGAGGGTGGCAGGAGGGTGGGAAGGAAGCTCAAACCTTCACACACTGCCTTCTGACTGGACCATTTTAGTCCTTGTGGCAAATAGGATATCCCTGTGGAATTTTTCTGTAGACAGGCCTGAAAAGAAAAGGATTAAGACCCTATAAAGGATGGAAATGTAACAAAAGGAGCACTTTTATGATGTAGCAGCATAAAATAAGGAGCTCTATTGTGCAATTGATTGCTAAAGATCTTTGAATTGAACAGCCGACATTGTAGGCCTTGTTCCCTAAGGGTTTGGCAGCTTGTACAAAATTATATGTCTACACTAGAAAAAGAGTATAGCTCTCATTTAGGGGCAAATAAGAGATTATTGGTTTGTTTCTACATCATTTTTTTCCACACCTACTGAAAAGTGGCCTGTAGGGAGATCATACTCTAGTGAAAGTTGCTGCTAATTAAAACAAGTAATTAGTGTTCCTCCAGGCTTTGCGGTTTCACTCACTTTTGCCCGCCAGACAACATTAGTTTAAAAGCAATCCAATTTCTAGCAATAACAGACTGTAAAAAAGTCATTTAACAAGTATATAAGTGTAAGGTTACAGTTCAGCCTTTGATTTATCTTTTCTTGGCTATTTAGAAATGCTGTATGAAAGTTGGTGGGAGCATGAGTTCTGGGACATGACAATGAAACATGTTAAAAATAATTTTTCAGTTTTAAAAAAATCCATTAAAACCCAGTTCATTTACAAAGATATCAGAAAGACTATAAGAGGGTGTTCTGAAACCCACATTTAAGAAGCCAGAATTGGATTTAATGCAGACCTGCACTTACCATTTTGTAAACAGATCATTTCATTAAGTCCTTTTGTTCTGGCTCCTGCGTCTGGTGAAATGGAGACTTGTTATAGACTCTAACTCTCCTTGACGTGAATAGAAGCAGTTAAGTTTAACATATTGCTGTTTTAGGCTGTCATGGGACAAAAATGATTATGTATATGTGTTGTTGTTTATCCAAAGCACTCGTAACCTGCACAGATTAATTTAAAGGAAGCAATTCTAGTTGCCCCCCGACACACACACACACATACTTCAAAGTAATAAAGTGTAGATATACAAAGCCTGGAATATCTGCTTTTGCATGTAGTTTTGCTTGTCATGCTACTGTCATTTTATAATTGGCTGTCACTGACCTTGTATCTTAGACACATTTTTAAGGCAAAGGTTTTTCTTTAAAGGGACAAGTTTGTACTGTGAAACATGCTCAGAAACATTGCACTAGGTCTGAATGCTCATACCTCCATATGGATTTTATTCCACATGACAACTTGCAGATCAGAAATAATAATCATGGACCTTAGTTCATTGGCTGTGTCTCTACTCAGGCAAAACTGACATAAGTAGAAGCATAAAAAGAAGGGGACAGTGGGAGGGGAAAGCATATCAGAATTGTTTCTAGGTCTGTATTATTTTATTTTTCTTTAAAGAAGGATGTGGACATTTTTCACATATTCAACTAGTATAGTTTACCTAGCATTTCTCTTGAAGAATGAAGCCAGGAGAAGGAAATATGATTCCTGATAAGGCAGGAAAAGATTATAAACAGAACCTGAAGATGGTTTAGCAATCACTACTAGAAGGTTGTGTAATGCAACACAAAAATGTCATTTATATCCCAGCTGTTTTTTTTTTTTTTTATCTGATATCATTAAAAAAAATCCATGCAGTGGGGCATATTTCTTCCACAGCAAATGAAAAGAACCTTTATCACAGAAAAAGGGGGAAGTAGAAAACCTATGCCTAGCAACTTCACTATATTTTCCCTTTCTTTCGAAGGTTTCAAATGCTGTTTAAAGAGGATCATTCACCAGTACTTACTTACCACATTTTCTGCATTACCCCTGAGCATGTACATTATTAAAAATGTGAGAAAGGATAATTTAGTGGCCCAATAAAGCATT
This sequence comes from Liasis olivaceus, assembly GCA_030867105.1. Taxonomy (NCBI): domain Eukaryota; kingdom Metazoa; phylum Chordata; class Lepidosauria; order Squamata; family Pythonidae; genus Liasis; species Liasis olivaceus. The sequence continues at coordinate 221,820,291 of CM061348.1, read as the reverse complement.
TTCCATGCTGTCTAAAATAAGATTTGAGAGACTGTGGTTATTTTGATTAGACACACTGTAATAAAAATCAGAAGATGGGGCAATTATAAACTAATTTGGAGTTTCACTCTTCTCCATGCTTCCCTGGTTGGTTTTATTCAGACTTTTCCTTGGACGTTTGACAGTAGCTTCTAAGTTATTGCTAATGGGTATGGCTTGCTCAGTTGTATCGGCCATATACAAGTTATATTTGCCCAATGCATGCTAAAAAGCTTTCTTGGGAAGCTCACACACACACACACACACACACACACACACACACACACTTTTACATTTGAATAATTAGATCTACTAGTGTGACACCTCTGTAAGCCTCATTAAAGGAAATGAGTGTATTGTACTTCTGTGCTCCTGTACAGCTTCCATTCATTCTGCCCAGGCTTGTGCAGGGAATCTTATCAGTAGATGGTACTCACAGTTTCTACTACTCTTGGCATTTGCCTTTATTCTTTGTATCAGTGAATTCCTGCCAACTGCTCTAGCAGAGCAGACCTTAGGGCACCAGAGGGCAGAATCTGCTCTGATTTACATGAGTACTAAATCCTTTGTAGATTAGTCCAGAAGCATACAGTCTGTATAATAGCTCTAATTTTATGTAATATGCAATATTTGCACAGCAATTCCATTATCAGGCAGAAGATAATTTTCAACATAACTTAGAAATCAGGATCACATGAATGCTGACTCTGAACATAAAACAGTCTCCTTCTATAAATAGGATTCAAGCTCTGTTTTTTGTATATGTGTTTTAAAAAACAAAGTTAATATAGTTATTTCATTGTGCTGAAAATATATTTTCACTGCAAGCTTTTTGTGTGTGCATTCCCTCACTTTAAATGGTTTCAGCTACACACTGTTTTCAGTTCTGCATGTCCAAATGAATCGCAACAGACTGTATTCGATTATGAAGTGAAAAGTAGCAACTTGGCCCTGCAAGCACAGTGCATATAGAGAGAAACAGGCAATAAAATGTGTTGGCTTACAGGCCAGGTTCCTCGGCACAGCCCTGAATTATCTCTGCTGTCACCTTTGAAAGTCTTGTTTACTTTTTTCCAGGCTTGCCACACATGTATGCATCTACACACGCACACATGCACACTCACCACCTCTCCTGTCTCCTTTTGAAACTACAGTATTATCCCCTGGCGTCAATTTCAAACAGGTGATTTTTGTCAATTGACAAATTGACAAAACCCACAATCTGTCAGGTGGGTGGGATGGTGTGTGCAGCAGCTATGCAAATCACCCACTGGTATGGGAATATGGTTCTAACAGGAACACGTGTTCTCTGGACCAGCGGTAAGCATTAAATTTCCTGTAAGTTATTTAGACAATTTATATTAATACTTTCCTCAGAACAGTAGAAAGTTTTGTCCCTACAAATATATTTTAAAGGCAGCAGTATGATCCCAGAATGGATGCTGCTTTCATTCATGGCTCCAGAAGGCAATGCAATATATATCTTATCTTGTACATAAATATACATTTAATATCCATCTCTTACATACCATTTTATGTTAAATCACTTGTGACTCTTTGATGCAGTTTCTAGACTGACAGATTTCATAGTTCCAGATTTTGGTGTAGCTATCATTTTTTGGTAATGTGCTACTGCTTGCATTGTTTAAAATAAGGGTCAGCATCTAGGATTCCCATTTTAAGGGGAAAAAATCAAATACATAGTATATGAACAATGTAACTCTATAATTACCACAACGCAAAAGCCCCCTTGACTTCAGCAGGGTTTACGCATAGTTAAGTATGTATATCATTTCAGTCTTAAAACTTGCATGTTCAAAGGAAATTGTACTAATGCTGTATGACATTGCAGCAATGAATAACTTGTGGCAGATCATTTTACATTCTGATTCTACAGATCATTCTATATACGTACAAAAGGTTAATGAATATGGTTTAAGAATATGGTTTTATTATATATTTGATTTTCTGTTAAGAAGTTAAAATATTTTGCCTTCTTCTACAGTAAGTTTTTATTTGAGGAAAGGCACTGTACACACACAGATATAAACATAAATGTACAAATATATTCACATACAAATACATATAGGTCTATATATACCAGATCCGTTCACACACTAATGTGTGCATGATATATATTATAATGTATACAAGTACACATATAATGTATGCTGTTTATGCTGCTATTTGTGAAATATTGTAGCACTTTACTGAACTAGACAGTAAAACAACATCCAGAAAACCCAAAAATCAGGCATATCAGTAAATCAATTAAAAGAATAGTGAAAGCTCTCCGGGGAGCAAATGTTATATTATGTTTATTTTGCAAGCGCATCAAGGAAGAAAGATTGATAAATTATATAAAGTTTCAGAACACTGGATTTGCCTTTATATAAAGTGGAATGTGGAACTGGACTTTCTGTAAGACCTTAAGTTTCAGAGGAAACACAAGAGGAGGAAGCCATCATCTCAGACAGACAAACCTTACGTTGTTTAGAACTTTGATCTTCAATGAGTACTTTGAATTGAACCTAGAAAGTAGCCAGTACAGTTTCTTTAAGATAAGTGAAAGGAAATCGTTTATATGTATCAAAAATGGAGCACATTTTTGTGTACAAGCTGACATTTTCAAGTCCTTTCAAATGAAGAATGCTACAGTGCCCACTTTTAAAGGGGCAATCAGTCAGGCCCAGTAACAAAAATAGGCATAAGTTGGGTACATGAATAGTGCCCAACTGAAACTGACCTTATGTTTACATAACTCTGCATGGAAAAACATCAACAATTACACATGTCCTTTGATGTAACTCCTATAGCAACTGACCATATTCATGTGCAGGGGTTTTCATGTTTGCTTTGTGTCAAAATACAATTATTGCTGTTGTTAGTTTGTAAATACCATATCATTTTGTAATTCTGAAAATAATTACGTGTATGGCTTCTAAAGGAAAGATAGAATATAAATGCATGAAATAAATAATATTATTTCAAAATCTATCTTTAGGCTTTCAGAAAGTGAATCGGTAAATCACGGGTACTTCAATAAATCTAGATCACAAGCTACTGAAGCTTGTGCAGCACAAAAATGGGTGTTAGTGAAGGTTAGTGAATATTACCTGAACATTCGATGATAATAACAACTTGATATATTTAAGGTGTCTCTTTACAGCCAGGATTGTGTCCAAAACCAATCTAATGTTGTTAAGCTTTTAATTATTTATGTACTTGTTTGCTTGTGTTTTAATACTGAACTATATTTTAGCATTTTAATCTAATGGTCAGATTGGATATTTAGTTGATATAAACTGACAAAATTCAACAGAAATTCAAATTAATATACAAAGACTTCAAAACTATATTTAATGCAGAAAGTCACAGATCAAAAATGTCAAGAGTTACAGTTCCATTTTTTAGATATCCAATCATCATAGCAGGAATCACATTTTATAGACATGATATGTTGTATTTCTTAGCATAAATGCATATGCATTAGTTAAAAGTTCATTCTTTACTAGAGGAGCAAATGTTTGGATATGCAATTTTCTCCCCTTTATATTACATAATGTGATCTATACTATATAATGATGACAGGAGTATAGCGACAATGGAACTTCTTCAGCTCAATTGCTGATAACACTGTTTTTTATTCTTGCTAGATGTGGTCTATGCAGTTTTAATTATTTATAATGTCAGCCTTCTCAAACATAAGTAGATTGGGAAAGAAAATAAATGTTTCCTGAAATAAATGTTCAATTATTACTCAGTATATTTTGTAACAATAATTTAGACTCAATTATAGTATCTTATTAATTTTTTTTCATGAGTGGCTAATGCATACAATCTTTGTTTATTTATATCTACAATACCATAATCTGCTAACAGGCAAGTTGGCTTCATTCATCTCACCAATTTACTGTGCTCGCTTGAAAATAAGAATATCATCTTCCTTCATAAATTACCTTAATTAGACTTGGGGGGATTCAGGACATTTCATCTTCATATCAAGACAGTTGATATGGCATTGATCATGTACTTTACAATCTGAAGAGAACCACTTGCATCAACTACTTAAAATATGAATGCAATGTATATGGTATCCCTACTAATATACATTGCAATCATATTCCAGATACTTCATATCAGGGCTGTAAGAATCCAGACAACTATAGATGATAACAAAGAGATACCTACCCTTAACTCCTTGTTCCTATTTAGTGGTTGTCCAGATTTTTGGAGCCCAGCCATGGTAGGACTATATATGAAAGACTTATAACTTAATTTCTTAATTTCTTTCTTAATTTTTATTAACAGACCAGAAGTTTTTATTAATCAGTAGAATAAAAATGTTATAAATAAACACCTAATGAATATAGTTGTCTTTGATGATCTTATGCATTTAATAACCCCCCAAGGCCCAGACTTCAAACAGTTTCAGATGCTAAGTATACAATGAACCTCACCTGTATGCAATACCAGTGTCGTAGCAGTAGTACAACATGGTGCTAAGAGTTTAGGGTTTATTCAAAACTCACTTATATTCTTGCCCCCCACCCTGCCAAGATCTCTCTTAAACTTCCAGATGTACCCTGGATGACATATGATGACAGTATATCTCAGTAGCTGTATTTAAAGCTATGGGACTGTTGCTAAATTAACTGAACAATCACATCACAGATTGAAACATTACAGCTGCCAAAAAAAGCACACTGCAGGAACAACTAGCCAACTTTTCTGATAAAAAGGTAAAAATGAACATGGATAGACTTTGCAGCTCTGATAATAAGATTAAAGACATTATCTCACAAATCACTAATCTCACTGCTAATCAGCTATATTAAAAAGCTAATATTAATATATGCAATTCAGTATATATGTATATATGTCATTGGGATGTACTATAGTTAAAGACCTTTAGAATTTATTTTCCTTGAGTAAATTACCAAAAGTCTTTTTTGATTTGATCAACAATTTAGGGTTAGTGGATGTCTGGAGACAGAATTTGGTAATTCAAGAGACTACACTTACTTTTCAGAAAGACATAGATCCTTTTCAAGAATAGACGTAATTTGGATTTTAAAGAACTTGGTTACTAAGGTCTCTAAAGTAGAGATTTTACCAAAGACTTTTTCAGATCTTAATCCTGTGAGTTTGGTCCATAAAAGAAAATCTACTTATTTTAGATGGAGACTAAATGAAACATTATTACAGAAAGAATCAATAGTGGAGGACTGTTAAAAAAAAATTAAAATAATTTTTTGAAAATAATTTAAATAAAGGCACTGATTTAAGAATGGTTTGGAATGCAAGTAAAGCTTTTATTAGAGGTTATTTTATACAACATAATACTGAACTCAAAAAGAAGAGAAAAGAGAAAACACAGGCTATTTTTGAATGAGATAAAAAGAAGAAATATTAAAGAAATTTCCAGAGAAGTTAAGTATTTCTCGGCAAATTAAGCTTTTACAGCAACAGTTATCTATCTTATCAGTAAGAGAAATGGAAATAAAAATGAATTCTGTAAAGCAAAAAAAAATTGAATTTGCAAATAAACCAAGGAAATGGTTGGCATATAAACTAAGAAAAGAAAAAGAAAAGAAAATTATATTGAAACTTCAAGAGGGAGATACTGTATTAACGGCTAATGTGGCAATGCAAAAAACATTTCACCACTATTACTCTGATTTGTATAAAGGACATGACATCCGTTTGAAGAAAATAGATGAATATCTAAAAAAACAAAATCTTTGTTTACAGAGGAACAAAGACGAATTATGAATGGAACTATAAAAATAAGGGAAGTTTCTGAAGCTATTAAAAAGATTAAACCAGGAAAAGTGCTTGGACCAGATGGATTAAGCTTTTACAACAACAGTTATATATGTTAATATTAAGAGAAATGGAAATAAAAATGAAATTATTAAAGTTTTTATTATAAATATTTTGAGGATGAACTTTTACAACCTTTTCAATACAATGAATTCTATTTTACAGGGAAGAAAGATGCCAGAGACTTGGAAAGAGGATAATATAGCACTAATATCTAAAGAGAGACTACAACAAGAAACTATAAACTATTGAATAATGACTACAAATTGTTCACAATGATTCTAGCTGACAGACTGAAAATAATTTTGCAAGAATGTATTCATTCTATGAGGACCAATGTGGGTTCTTACCTAAAAGGCAGCTAAAGGATAATGTTAGAAATATGTTAGATATTTTGGAACATTTGGAGCAACATAATGAAAAACAAGCTGCATTGATTTTCTTAGATGCAGAGAATGCTTTTGACAGTTTGAACTGGACTTTCCTATTTTATTTTATTTATTTTACTGTCACATTTATATAGCCACCCATCTGACACAAAGTGACTCTGGGCAGCATACAACAATTAAATAAAACAGCAAATAGATAAAAAAACAATCATTATAAAAAGATAAAAAGTAATTATTAAAATGAAAATATTATCAAAAATTTTAAAATATATAAACTCCATGGAGAGAGCAGAATACCAATCATAGTGGAGCCATCTAAGAATGTCTCTGGTTCCCAAAGACCCCCAGGCCTGATGACATAACCTTTTAAAGTTTTGGAAGATATGAATTTTGGAGAGAATTTTATAAAATGGGCAAAATCAATTTATACTTCATAGAAAGCACAAATTATTGTTAATGGAGATCTAACAAAACCATGTGAGATACAAAAAGGAACAAAACAGGGCTGTCCACTGTCCCCTCTTCTATTTATTTTGGTTCTTGAAATATTGAATAGAAATATAAGACAAGATGAAAGGGTTGTAGGAGTAAAAATTTAAAAAGAGACTTATAAGTTAAGAACTTTTGCAGATGATTTGGTGCTGGTTTTGGAAGATCCTTTAAAATAATTGAAATATTAATGAGTAAACTAAAAGAATTTGGTGCACTAGCAGGCTTTAAGATTAATAAACTGAAGGCAAAGATGTTAATAAAAAATATGAAAATACAAGATCAGACAGAATTGATGAATAAAATGGGTTTTAAGATCGAGAACAAGATAAAATACTTGGGTATTACTATGACAAATATGAATTGTATGTTATTTCAGAATAACTATATTAAAACATGGAATGAAGTTTAAAAAGATATGTTAAGATGGGTGAAAATACAATTGTCATTGCTGGGGAGAATTTCTGTGATTAAGATGAATTTTTACTTAGAATTTTATTTTTGTTTCCAATAATACCTGTTTTGACAACTGATGCACCAATTTAAACAATGGCAGAAGGATATATCTAAATTTGTGTGGCAGAGAAAAAAACCATGAGTTAAATATAAGTTGTTGCAAGCTGTAAAAAAAAAGAGAAGGATTGGGTTTACCTGCTTTGAAATTATATTTTGCAGCTTGTTGTTTAGTTTGGATGAAAGAGTGGATGTTGCTCAGAAATAGGTTTTTGGAGTTAGAAGGACATGACTTGAGATTCAGGTGGCATGGATACTCAGGGTACGACAAAGCTAAGGTTAATGTAGATTTTAAAAATCATTTTGTCAGACGTGACATATTTATTTATTTTATTTATTTATATTTTGAATTTAGACACTGCCCATCTCACGAGGAAGTGACTCTGGGAGGTTTACAATAAAACAACAAATAAATATTCATTAAAATACAATAAAAACAGTATAAAAATACAGTAAAACCAAAGCACATACATAAATAATTATATCTTCCAAGATGTTGGTGATCAAAAAGATGTTAACATGTGGGAGCATCTTCAAGGTGCTAGCCACCCCCAGGGTTGGTTGCCCCTTTTCTCGCCCCATGCCAGTTGGGGGAGCCAGGTTTTGACCGCTTTCCAGAAGGACAAGAGAGTTGGGGCCTGCCTCACCTCTGGAGGAAAGGTATTCCATAGCGTGGGGGCCATGGCAGAGAAGGGTCTCCTTCTGGACCCCGCCAGTCGACATTCTTTCATCAATGGGGTCCGCAGCATACCCTCTCTGCTTGATCGGGTGGGACTGGTCGATATAATGGGGGTGAGACGGTCCCTCAGGTAACCCAGTCCCATGCCATGTACAGGTTTAAAGGTGATAACCAGCACCCTGAATTTGACCCGGAAGCAAACTGGGACCCAATGCAGCTCACACAGCAAAGGTGTAACATGTATCATCTTTAGGGCACCCAAAATTGCCCACGTGACTGCATTTTGAACCAGCTGAAACTTCCAGATACTTTTCAAGGGTAGCTCCATTTAGAGTGAACTGCAATAGTCTATACAAGAGATGACTAGGGCATGAGTGACTGACTGGAGGGACTCCCGATCCAGGAAAGGGCGTAACTGGTGCACAGCACGTAGTTGAACAAAGGCTGTCCTGGCCACAACTGCCACCTGGTCTTCGAGCAGGAGTTGTGAGTCCAGGAGGACCCCCAGATTACACAACGGGTCTGTCTGGGGTAGTGCAACCCCATCCAGAACCAAAGATGGTAAACTTCTGGATACAGAGGAGCCCCCAACCCGTAGCCAATCTGTCTTACCAGGGTTCAGCTGAAGCCTGTTGTTCCCCATCCAGACCCCCACAGCCTCCAGGCACCACAACAGGGTAGTCACATCATCAGTCAGATCACCTGGGATGGAGATGTATAATTGGGCTTCATCTGCATATTGATGATACCTCAACCCATGGTGGTGGATGATCTCACCCAGTGGTTTCATGTAGATGTTAAAAAGGTTAAAAAGGAGCAGGGAAAGTACCAAACCCTGCAGCACCCCACAAAGGAGGGGCTGCGGGCTGGACCTCTCGCTCCCTATCAACACTGATTGGGACTGGCCCTGGAGAAAGGAGGTGAACCAACACAAAACTGTGCCACCCACCCCCAACTCCCCAACCTGACCGAAAAGGATACCATGGTCGATAGTATCGAAAGCCACTGAGAGGTCAAGAAGAACAAGGCTGGATGCACTACCTCCATCCCACTCCCACCAGGGATCATCCAAAAGTGCGACCAATGCTGTTTCAGTCCCAAATCCAGGCCTGAAACCCAACTGAAAAGCGTCCAGATAATCCGTTTCATCCAGGATGCAATGCCACCACTTTCTCAACCACCTTCCCTAAAAAGGTTCTGCCCAAAAACACCTTTAAAGCATTGAGAAATGATAAGTAAACACAAATGGCTAATTTATCATGACATATTAGAATGTTGTCAAGGAGAATGTAAAATAAAATTAAGAGAAGATCTCATGGCAGAAGGACATACTTGTCAATTGTTCTCTTATGTACAATTATTAGAAAGATTTAAAGTAGACAAAATAATGTTTGTTTTTGAACAGTGTAAGACTTAGTTTGAAATAGAACTGTGCATGAATGTTGAACATGTTATTGCTAAAATGTATAAACTTTTATTGAAATTTGAAACAGAAGAACAAGTGAAAGTGGGCCAAAAAATTTGGTGACAATATACAAATGGAACAGTTGGGAGAATATGTGGTTGAAAAGACTGAAACTTACCTTATATTATAATCTCAAAGAGAATTTTTTATAAAATGATGTATCATTGATATATATCACCAGAGAAATTGTCTAGAATGTATAAAAGTACTTCAAATTTATGTTGGAAATGTGAACAACAAGAAGGGACATTTTATCATGCTTGGTGGACATGAAAAAAAGCCATAAATTTCTGGATTCAAATACATGCACTAATTCAGAAGATTTTAAGATTAATATACAATTGAAACCAGTGGCTTTCAAACCAAGGTCATAGAACTTTGTTTTTATACATGAAAACTGCACCGAAATTATAATATGCACAAAGGTGGAAAGATTTGACATTACCCACAATGGAGGAATGGCTGGTGAAGATTATAGAACTTGCTGAGACAGTCAAATTGACTTCTTTGATCAGAGAAAAGACTTTCTATGTTTATTGCTGACTGAAAACCCTTTATAGACTTTTTGTGTGAAACAGAAAAAAATGAACTTATGATTTTTGGTTTTGATGATTAGAAAAAAATAGATTATAGAAAAAATGAGAGACATGTTGTAACGATAGAGTAAGAGGTAAATTTGTACTTTTAACTGCTATAAAGAAATCGGAAGCTACTTCTTTATATTTTCTTTTCTTTTCTTTTCTTTTCTTTACACTTTTGACTTTGTCTTTCTTTTCTTTCATTTCTTTATTCTATATTAGTTTTTGTTAGTTTTTCTTTCCTTTTTTAAAACTTTAATGAAGTTATAGAATATATTTTCCCCAGCATGTATCACATTGTTTTGTGTTGAATCCCTTTTGGCTGGATGCGTGAGATAGGCATCATTCTCCACCAACAAACTGTGAATGTATTTGTTTCCAGTAATTCAGAAAAGCATTATGTTGTCATTTATTTTATTTTATTTTTTTACAAAAGCTCTTAAAAATGCAGCTGTGTTTTTTCTGCTGAGTGTGTTTGTTTGAAATACCTACACATTGTATTGGACACATAAGATCATGTTTATAATTTATTCCACTATTGTCACTTTTCCATAGAGTTATATAGAGTTAGATGGGATCATTTAGGCCTGAAGCCCAACTGACTTCTCATTGTTGGAAGCCAAATGAAAGCGTATTTTATAGGTAGCTGTCCAGTTTTTGCTTGTACATGTCCACTGAAGAGGAATGCACCAGCCATCTCATATCATTGGTTCCACTGTCATTCAACCAAAATCTGCTTTCCTGTAAGTTGACTTCATTATTTCTTACCCTGTACTCTCAGACAGTAGAGAAGAGGCCTTGATCTTCTTCTGTGTAACACCCCTTCATGTACTTGAAAAGTGTGATTATATCCCCCTTCAGGACTTTTCACTGCTAAAGATATTTAGCTGATAAGAACTTTTTCCTGCGTTCTTGTCATCCTCAGCGCCCTTTCCCACCCCACCGCTTTTTTATTTTTCTTAAAATGTGATGCCAGAATTTATCACAGTACTTAAAATAGGGCTGACTAACACAGAATGTAGACCAACCATTATTTCCTGTGATTTGATAACTATACTTCTATTGAGGCAATGTAAAATTGAATTTTTTTGGCTGTCACATCACCTAACAGATACATATTAGGGTTGTGATCAACTATAGTTTGCCGTACTATTGAACAAAGCATGAAAGTCACCTCCATCTGATTATGAAGTTATAAAATGATAGTGAATGGTTAGTTATCAAATTTATTATTGTTGCATTTTTCAAGGAGAGAAAGAGGAAAGTGAACGACTATACACCTTGACTTTGTGTTGGGGGTGGGAGGGCATTTACAGTTCTACCTCAAGCATCTAATTATATTACACTAGCTTTCAATCAAAACTGGCATGAGACAGTTTTGCCACAGCAAGGTACAACACTTGATAATAAAAGTACGGAAACTAGAGGTCCATATAACCAACTCCATTTTCATTGCTATTTTGGACATTTTAAATCCTACTTCATAAATTTATGCCTGCATGTATATATTTTGTTTATGTTTTTTCCATCAAAAAATTAAGTTTATAGAATTAAATTTTTCATATGAATCAATATTTATTTATTTATTTATTTATATTTCAAATTTGTCACCGCCCATCTCACTATGGAGTGACTCTGGGCGGTTTACAGTAAAATTAAATTAACATTAATTAAAATAGCTAAATATTAACTGATTAATTAATTAAAATATGCTATATAAGATATAATGACTTTCACTCAAAATCAGTCTAAAATCAGCCTCACCCAACCTGCTGCTCTCCACATAAATTGGATTTCAGTTTTCATAATCCTTCAGGCATATTATCTGAGGAATTATATGAATTCAGTTTCAGCTTAACTTGTGGGCACCAAACTGACGAATGAGCATTATTATGGATCATCAGGAAGAAAAAGTAGAGAGACTGAGGCAAAGCTTGAACTGTGATAACCCTTTCAATAAATGATATATTTGCTTTGCTTTTCAGAAAACAAACAAACAAAAAAGTATGTGGTTATATACAAACTTATTCTATGCATGCTCACACATACACTCAAAAATTATACCACCCTCTGTTTCCCTAATGAATGGATACAGCTATGCTGGGTGTCTCTTACTTCCCGTACATGTGAAACACAAAATATTTACTATTTATTGATTTTTTTGCAAGTATTTCCATTTATATAAAGTTTTAAGGAAGTTAGTGCAAGAAATATTTTATTTATGTATTTGTCTGTTTGTTTTTCAAATTTAGTCACCACCCATCTCACTCAAGAGCAACTCTTAACTTTACTGTTACACGCTTATCCTACAAATTGGGCAAAAGCCGTGCTCTATCTGTAAGACGAGCTGGGAAAGGGCATCTCTCTTTTTTACTGAACTGAGGCATAATGTGATGAGCAGCGAACACTAGAGGGGGAGCTTAACCATTCTGCAGATATAAGTCTCTGGATCCTCTGAAGAAGCAGCAGAGTGACACTGTTGCTACTGGCTTAAGAAAGCAAAGTTAAGGCATGGACAGCTAAGGTTCAGAAATCAAGAGGTCAAGAATGGGACAGAGCCAATTTACTGTCATCTTCCGTCACACGTGGAAGTGAAAAAGTTTGGACTTTACTCTTAACTCAAATGAGGAGTATTTTAAAAACCTCTCTGGAGGCAGTTTAACATGAAGAATAGGATTACAGGGATTCTCTTTTTTTTTCTCACAAGGATTGCCTGTCATGTAAATGTCTGAGAAGTGACGGAATGAATTATCATAAAATTTTGACAAATTTGATGTCTCAACCAAAGGGGTAAACAGACATTCCACTTATTGGGTTTTAATGAGACATGACATTTCAAATGAGTTTACATGGCAGTTAGACCTTTTGCTTCTTTGCTTCTGATTTTGAAGCACTTCTACAGAGTATTTATATATTTGATTTCTATAGAATACAGGGATATACTTTCTCTATTTACTGTTTTAGATGAACTTGTAGATGCTCCATACTATGAATACCCACAAATATACATGTCAAATATAATCTATGTGCAGGTTCACACATAGACACAAATACCCACCATAGTCCCTATGTGATCAATTGCCCCACCCAATTTTCTCCACAAGTTTGGGTGCTTTTTTCCTGAGTAGTCCCTGCCTTTATTTTCTTCTGCTACTCCCCTAGCCCCCACTTAGTTATTTTTCTCTATGGGTTAATTTATATGAAGCTAATTTATATTAACCATTAACTATGGTCAATATAAATTACAATGTGTATATCTAGTTCTAACCATGGCTTAGAGCTATTCACAACTAATGAAGATTCTGGCACAGACTAGAAATATTATTTTATAGTTAATTCTGGAAATGGAAGTGGTATTATGCATGAAAGAGGGAGGAGGAGAAGGAATAATATGATTAATTGATTGATTAATTAATTAATTAATTAATTAACTGATTAAACTAATTAAATTCTCTTTATCTTTTATGTTTTATTGATTTGTTGTTCAGAGTTAGGTTTAATAAATTATTATTGTTGGTTGCACAGTCAGCCAGATATTTAGACTGGATTCGGCATTTTTATCCACCTATCAAGTCCTTCCCAAAGACCTGGGATAGATAGATGTTGTTTGATGGTGTTGAACATATTGTCATAGGAGATAAGCTATTCCAAGTAAATTATTATTATTGTTATTGTTGTTATTGTTATTGCAGCCAAAATTATTATTGTTGGTTGCACAGTCAGCCAGATGTTAGACCAGATTTATAGTCAACATCACTTGCACTGCTGTGATAAATCTGTACACTTCCATGAGGAAAATCATAGTGCAAGAGCAATCATGGGTATAGACCTGAAGTCAATGGTGAAAACTTAAAGCAAATTGATGCTTTTAAATTAGCATTTTGTCTGCATATGGATCCTGTTAGTACTGCTTGGGCTTTTCTTGCCCAAAGCATTTATAAACAGGTATCTTAATTAGAACAGCAAGAGTAGTATTCCTACATGAAGTGAGTGTGGTCCTCCTTCCTTTCAGCTTATGGGCATGCTTAATCACTGAAATGAACTATTTCTCTCATTATAAATTGTGGGCTTTCTCCAGAGTCTTTTGGTGAAACTTCTCTCCCACTTTCCTTTTGTGCTTGTTAGGGTTTTGGGGAATTAACAAGAACATGTAGGATATGACCTAACTGGCTTTTTTTCACTCATCTGTAATGGTTCTCTTTTGGTTCCCTATAGTTTACTTGGCTTTTGGTCAGAATTAGCAGGAAGTTCAAGTACTAAACTAATATTTAGTTGATTGATCAGCATCCTGATGTATCAGAGCATGAAGGATGGTTGTGCATGTCTACATCCTTTTGCTGGTTGGCTTGAAGGAATAGAGCAAAGAACATCCTTGGATGCTAATAGCTTCTATCCAGCAGGTTAGAACAAGCAGGGGGTTCTTACCTGGTATGAGGCAGACATATGAGGCCTAGGAACATTACTGCTTAATGATTTGTTGTGAATAAAAGTGATCGTTTCATCTAATCTTGGCCTATGTCATGGTGGCAGAGCAATGAGGGAAATTCAGTCATGAATTAGCTCCAAGTGTGCTTTATCTCAAAATGATGGACCATAGCCTTTGCACTACTCAAACAGATTAGAAATGTATGCCTCACAAAATTAGGTTCATTTTTGTTCCTACAGGAGCCCTATGAATTGATTACATTCCCAAATCTCTGTATGTTTCCTCCCCTCTCCTGACAATAGTACACAGCAGCCTTTCTTGTCTTCATGTCTTGTCTTGTCTTGTCTTCCTTCCTTCCTTCCTTCCTTCCTTCCTTCCTTCCTTCCTTCCTTCCTTCCTTCCTTCCTTCCTTCCTTCCCTCCTTCCTTCCCTCCTTCCTTCCTTCCTTCCTTCCTTCCTTCCCCCCCTCCCTCCCTCCTTCCTTCCAGCTAAACATGAATTGGGTATGTATTTTTAATCACATGGGCATTCCATTTCTCTAAGAGAAACTAAATTATTTCTTCTTCTTCCATTTTTTTCCCTTTTCTCTCCCATTCTTCTTCCTACATTAAATATTTTCTCTACCGCTCCTGTGTGATGGTTCCTCTAGTTCTGCCATATTTATCCTACACATCACATAAGATTTCCCTGCCAGCAATCACTGTGTCTAACAATATGGCAGCTGATGCCTAACCAATATATTCACTATCTAAAAACCAGTTATGATGCAATTCCAACATTACTGAAAGCAAAATATGTATTTTTGCACCTAGAGTTTATCTCAATGTAAGAAAGAAATAACATGTCAAATGTTCCACATAAGAACATTTTAAAGAGTTTCTTTGACATCTCAAGTATGATGTTCCTTTGCCCTGATTTTATTTTATTTTGTTTTTCAGTATCCAAACTAAGAGCATTGTGTCATGCATAACACAAACATATGGTATAAAGGTCTCTGATTGCAAAATGTTAAACACACTATTATTCTTATTCTAATGATCCTAATCAATGCTTCGGCACTATCTATCTGAGGTTTTTGGCACATGTTTACTAGATAACTCTGGAAAGGCAAATGGGAGCAGTAACTGCAACTTATGGAAACTATTATGTAAGATCATAAGCATATATTGGGTGTCTGTCATATCTTTTTAAGTAGTCCCAAAGATAAGATGAGCACCTATAATGGGAATACTTCTGCTTTTTAATGGGAATATATTTTGTAACAGATAGAAAAAAACTTGTCCATTATGCTGTTCTGTTTAAATGACAGGAATGTAATACTTCTGGTTAAATTAAGTATATATTGGAAAAAACAATAATAAAAGAGATGGGGAAAGTAAGTTGTAGAAGAGAGATGCTAGTATTGAACTAAAACTGAAACAGTTGTTGATAACACTGCTGTTGAGAATAAATCCTTTTGAACTCAGTGGGATTTTTTTTTCTGAATAAATATGAATAAGTTTGCTCTGACAGGAGCCAATTCCTTTTCCTTGTTTCCTTTTGCCACCCTATTTTCCCTCTCTCCTCTCCCTCCCTTAGCAGCTCTGAAGAGGAGAGATCATTTCTTCACCCTCTAAACTTACTGCTTGTAGAGGACTTTTGAAATTAGTTCAAGGATCCCAGGTTGTCCATCCCTATTAAAATGAAACATAATTGAGCCTACAGCCCTGATATACATTACTGGGAGCCAGTCCCATTGAGCTGAATGGTTACAAATCTCCTTGTAATGAATACAAACAGAGTTTAGTGAAATGCTAATGCAATTAAGATATGTTTTACTTCTTTAATATGTTGCTTTTTGTTTGGACTTTTATCTCCTTTGGAGTCATTCTTCACCAGATTAATATTCAAGAACTGTTAGGGATAGAGGAAAGTTGAAGTCAAGTTAAATTTGGTCTCTGGGATGGTTTGGTGAACTAGTTAACATGTTCAATAAATAGTTAATTTAAAGCAATGTAGGAAATTTTACTCTTGCAATAGAACAACCCAAAACATGTTGGTTCTTGAGGATTATAAACAACAAATAATACCCACACTTCATCTCAAAATGTGTTATGCAGGGGCCCAACATAATCTATGAGAGATGAGTATTTCAACTCACTTTATCCCATTTTCCCCCCTTTTTTAGGGCATTTTAATGAGATGATACTCGGACGCCTCTGTATCTTTGCAAATCTGCTATCCTGTTATAACATTTGTCCTTTTCATATTTTCCTCACACAACTTAATTCAATTCCGACAATATGAAATGCTTTTTTTTCAAGGGAAAAAATCCACCCAAATTTAGTGAGCTTGCATTATTTAATGAAAATGACATCAAAATGAGAACAGAAAATAGCATAGCAAAAGGCTCAAGCATCATTGGTTAAAGCAGATGATTTGTAATGTATAAAATGTGTTTATTTGCAAATCCAAAGTTCAGATTTCCTCATACATTTTCATACTGATAGAGATAAAATGCTAAAGTCTTAAATCCCTCTATGCCATGCTGAGTTGCTAAGGGCTGTTGAGTTTTTGTTATTTCTCCTCTTGAGTTGGCTCTGATTAAGCCTGCTGAGTGAAAAATTTGTATTTGCCGACAGAAATAGGAATCACACCACGTGCATTTGCAGCCAGCAAATGCTCCGATACATCACTAAGATTTGCTCAACCCACCTTCAGAGGGCAAATCGAGCATGTTATTTTCTGTTTAGATCTGATGCTGAAGCCTATCGGTCCCGAGTGTTACCCAATCTCTGATTAAAGAAAGGCCTACAAAGCTGTGCGTGTTCTTGCGCTGCCTCATTAGAGGCCTGGATGGAGTGACCCAGGAATTTTTGCACAAGACTGTGAGTGAACTTCAAATAGGAAAGTGCATCCATCAAGCCCAAGAGGGGCTTTTATGTCATTTTTCTACTTTGCCATTAAAGTCCTTTAGAAATGCCCTTTCTAGATATAGTGGAGAACCATCAGTAGAAACAAACAAGCCCCAAGTGCAGAAAAACCCACAGAATGACAATTCCCTCCCACTACCCTTGAGAGACTGTTGTACTCCTTAATGCCACAGAAGATAGCTGGTATGCTTTATGAGAGCTGTATATTAAATACAATGAAAGTGCCTCTTGTTTGGCAGACAGGATGTAAGAGAGAAGACTTTTATACTGCAGTACCCCCCAAGGGGAAAAAATAATGTTTCTGTGTACTTGTTTATAGGGAAACATTGTCTGTACCTAGAAAATTATGTGAATAAGGGTGAACCACCTATCTTAACTCCAGCAGGCAGATTTTGGTCTTACAACATACCTGGAAGAGCATGGAAAATCAAAGAAAGAGTAAACATAAATATGCATATCTCAGCTACCTATGGGTAAATCTGCTCCTATTAATATAGTTTTATTTCTCAGATTAAACTAGAGGAGACATTAATTGTATAGCTCCACCTTTATGTATATTGTATTGTAAAAACAATAGGGAGTGGTTATTTAGATTAAGAATCTGCAGGGGGTTGTAGGGAAGTTTAATCACTGCCTCATTTAGTGACCAGTCACAGTTACGACAGTGATGAAAAAGTAACTTTATGACCAATCCTCACATTTACAACCTTTGCAGATCTGTAAAGCAAAGGAAAGCTGAAGTAAGACCATAAGCACAGTTGCGGTTCCACTTAGCAACCACTTCGCTTAACAACTGAGTTGCCAGTCCCAGTTGTGGTCACTGAACAAGAACTACCTGTAGTAATTACATAGGCTTTTCTGTAAACTGCCCAATGATTTCCCTTGCTGTTGATTTGAGTATTTCTGCAGATACCAGATGTGTTTCTAATATGCCTACAAATATGCTGAATATATAATATGACTATGATAAACTCTCAAAAAATCTGTGAGAATCCAAACTCCCAAATTCATATCAAATGTATACTTCTATAAGATTTGGATGTTTACCAAGTCAGGCATCGAAAAAATAACTGGAATATTAAAGTATCATCTTTAACTGTTTCTTAGGTTGCTGCAGACCATAGCAGAAAAAACTATAAAGAAAAGTTAACAGCTTTAGATATTTTAATAATTTTTTTTGGTTTTGTGGGGGGGGGAGGGGAGGGAATCTGCTCTTGCTTGGACTACACTAGCCTTTTTCTGTTTGCTTTCTTTTGCCTTTTTCAGTCTTTCTCTTTTCACATTTTATTTTCATACAAACAACTTTGCTATAACTAGTACAGACATTCTGACACCAATGGCATTCTATTTGGCACTGATTCTCTTAATAGTCAAGTGGATTTAAAAAAAACCCACTAACATTAAGATATTATTCCTTATTAAATTATGTTTATTTTAAGAGAAGTTGAGTGTGCTAGATTCAGGACTTTTCCTCTGGGCTAAGTGCCAGCTATCAGTCCTTGGGTCAGCTACCGGCATAAAATTTGCTGACCCCTTGGCAGTCCATATCCTGCTACAGGCACAATGCCATCTTTATTTACTGCACACAAGGCACATTAAGGACAGGAGTTTGTGGATTTTCCTGGCTTTGTTTCTTTTCCTTTCTACCAAATATCACCAGATGGTGAGAAAAACAACCACTGACTATACTCCTTAACATGGGCTGGGACAGGCAGGAGGCATTTTTTGACAAATGGCTAGACAGGTGAATTTAGACATCTGTCAAAACTTACTCTGGTTTTGTATAGCACAAGTGTTTTGCATGGATGCCTTCAAATGGAGCCTGACCATCAGTTAATATCAGCTGATAGATTCTTTTTGGGCAGGGATTTAGTGCTATCCCCATACAAATCTATTCTCTGCCATGAAGCTCAACAGTGGTGGTGGTGAAAATCATTGATATCTTGCTTAATTTATGAGTTAGTCCACCTCAAAATTCTCAGCTGTATTGATTATCAAGCATATTTCCACTGAGAGTTTTATTTCAGGTAGATATAATCCTATCCAGACATTGTTTAAACATTTACGTGTATATAGAACTTTCCCCACTGCTAACATTCCACTGTGCAATTTTAATTAGTAGAGGGACCACTCACTGCTGTTCACATGCATGTACTCTACACAAATATACTACCTGAACAGTACAAATATTTCTATACACCATTATATACATCTTGTGCTCAGCAAAATAGTAATATGAAGTACCAGTTAAGCTTCAGGATTCTAATAACTCCATTCCTTTCTCTTTTGTGGCCACATTTTCTGCCCAAATAGTTAATTGATATTCCAAGTTACTGAAAATGCTAAATTATCACTGCACTATTTGGTATTTTCTTTCTCTATTTTTCAAAATTGTATGTGAATATATGCATACATATACACACACACCCCTAACTACTTCCAAGGATGTTGATACATGACTTACGTATACATAGGATTGATTGATTGATTGATTGATTGATTAACTGATTGATTGATATAGCTGCCAAACTCACAAAAATGTGACTTTGGAGAGATGAGATGGAAAGACAACAAAGTCACAGGCAGGGCACATCAACATTATCCTCCACCTTTTGAGATGGACTCATCCAACATTTTGACCTAATATCTGAAGAAACAACCAGGTCTTCAAAGCCTTCTTGAAGAATAATAGGGTTGGGGGCCAGCTGAATCTCAGGGGAGATGGTTCCATCTACACAAGCAAAAGAATTCAGACTAAATAGATTAATATCTATGTTAACATTAAAAACAGTTCTGCAAACCTTTCTGCAAAAAAGTGAGAGGACTAAAAAGGTCACCTTACCCTTGCCTGTAAACTTAGGCAGTTTACTGCTTTCAACACAACACACATACAGCAGAGGCAAGGCTTGCACTGTGATGTCACAACACTGCTTTTGTCATTCATCCCCCCACCCCCACCCCCCTGTGAACATTGCTGCCTGTAAGGCCATCACACCACCACCAAGTCTCACAGCCCTTCTAGTCCCACAAAATGTTGCTGTGCCTCACAGGTTTCTTGTGAAATAAAATATAAAACCTATGCATATTTATTTAAGAATAAATTGTACTGAAACCAATGAATCATCCATTCAGTTTAAAACTCCAGCTTACATGAGGAATGAATTGTAAACTACCTTACACGTAGTGAGTTAAAGTGAATTCCTACTGAAACTAAGGACAACATTAGAAGTGACTAATTTAAATTCCCCTGATGTGAATGGGAACCAAACACGCTAACTGTCATTGGACAGGGGATTCAGGAAAACAGGAATGCTTTATAACAGTCGCAGAATCCCTTCAGGAACCTTTCAGTTGTTTAATTCTGTTTCTTCAACCATGTCATCATATTAAGGAATCAGGTAAGAACAAGAACTACAAGACTCCTTTGCCTTTGATTTGCTCAGTCATCTGTTACTTTTGGATATAGATTTCATCTATATTTTTTGAGCAGGCTGGGAATTAATGAGACTGAAATCTGTCAGATAGTGAAGCAATTACGTAGAATATGCTCCTGGAGGTAGCAAACATACTGTCAGTGTCTCCTTCTCCCACCAGTTTTCTTCCCTACAGGGCCTGAGAAAAGGCCAGGGAGAGGCTAATAACAATGAGAAAAATTTCCCTGAAGATGTAGAGTGATGTTGTACTTGGTTGTCATATTTATTTGATTAAATGAATGCTCCTGCAACCAGCCTCACTCTGAGGTGAATAATGCCTTGATAGATATGAGGTGGTAGTTGTGATAAAGAGTCATTCAGACTTTCAAAGCACTGGAGGACAGTTGTGGGATAAGAGTCTGATGATGAACCCATTTGCAAAAATAATCCTTTTCTTTCCTTGCAAAACTGAATAATATTGTGGGGAGCATATCTGTGGTATTTACAGATCATTAAAAACAACATGAATAGGCTGCTGTCATGTTCAGTGTTTCTACTTGTAAAATACATCAGCAAAATATTTATAACAAGAAACAGAAGAAAACTACATTTTCCTTCCAGTGAGTCAAAAATCTACAAAAATCAAAATTTAAAAGGAATGAGATGTTTGAAGCAAAGTTAGCAGTGAACTGGAACGTTTTTATGCTAAAATATTGTCTAATAAGGAAGTAGCAAAATTGTTCTGAAATATTACCAAATTGCAACTCCCAACATCCCTCATCATTGGTTATGCTAGGAGGGGCTATTGGCACCTGTAGTTCAGAAGCATCTGTAGGGCTACATATTAACTTCCTCTGGTTTTATTAATTCTACTGATATGCTGAAAGCCAATTTGGTGTAGCGGTTAAAGGCACTATGCTAGAAACCAGGAAACCATGACTTCTAATCTTGCCTTAGGCATAAAGCCAGTTGGGTAATTTGGGGTCTCTCTCTCTTTCTCTCTGTCTCTCAGCCCTAGGAAAATCAAGACTGACTCAAAGGGACAAAAAAAAAAAAAGAAAGAAAGAAAGTTGTGACATACATACAGTATCTAGATTTTGGTGTAACGTACTTGTTGACACCATACTGGCCACTAGGGAATAGCTGTTAGAATCTCCCTTATGGAATACCTGGGAACAATTTTTCTACCCTTGTATTAAACAATATTGTATCTTAAAAAAACTGAGAGCATTTTCACTCCTGGCCCTACTCCCTTACATGATGCTATAACTTTACACCTCTTTGTGAATATCTTCACAACATTTTTCTGGACTTGGGTGGATCAGGAAGGGGGAAGAAGGAAGGGCCTCTTAGACGTCCCACCAGAAGGTGGGATAAGATGAGACTTCTAATGGTGAAACCCCCACTTTGCAGTCCCCCCAGAATTATGCAAAATGGGGTTCTTCCCAATTCTCCCCACAAATCTTACAAATTTGTTAGACATGAAGGGTAGTACCAAGTCACAGATCAGTGCCAGCACCTCATGGGGAAGAGGATAATCTATGGACTATATGGTTGCTGAAGATGAAACCATTCTACCTCAGGTGACAGGAAAAATGGTAAAACTCTGGACTTATACTGTATGGAGAAAAAAAAAAAAGCCCAGGGGGAAACTACCTATTCAAGAAAAGAAAAATCATAGGTATTTTTTTTAAGATTCTATCATGTCTCAAAAGTAGCCATCTTTGCTATGCTAAGTAAAGATCTTAATCACTCAGCTATTTCAGCAGGAGGAGTATAGAAACTATTATAGTGCATTGTGGAAAGTTAGGCACATTTTTATAGCTGCTTGTTGTGCCTGCGTGCATTTGCATTTTGATATTTTAACCTTGTATATATAAGTTCAACTTAACTTTGTGTATGCATGTCTATACATGTATGTGTATATGTGTGTATGTGTCCCCCTGTGGGTATATACACAAACACACATGTATACTCATATCCATATACAGAGAAAAGAAGAATATATGTCCAGGAAAACCCACTCACAGGAATGAAAGTGATTGGGTAATTCCTCTCTTAGAACAGAAAGGTGGGAGGGCCCAGCAGCAGGGGAATTGTCCGATGGGAGGGCGTGGTAGCCTACGGTCCAAACTGAACACCATGCAGACTATTGAGAAAGTGGCTCAGAACAAACAGGATTTTCTTAAACCTGTTTAAATTCATGAGAACAAGACAGAAGCAGCTTAGCTAATAATTATGGATATGCCCAACTAATCCAGGAATGTAGGTAGGACTCAGTGCTTTTAGCTTGTTTTAGAATAGAACTTGATTTTTGCAGCCCATTCCTTCAGCCCTAAGTCCCAATAACCTCCAACTGTGGTTATTGTGTGTGGTTCATCAGTTGCATATAATATTACAAATGATTGTTTTAAAAATTAAACAATATTCAGGTTAGAAAAGGAAAAGGATTTAACTTGGCATCTATTTAGAGTAAACCCTATTGCTACCTGTAACTTGGGAATTACAGAACTATTTGTGTTTATTTTTCAGATGCTCATTAAATAAAGTGAACCCTAGATTATGACAAATTTTGTGTTGCCCTTCAGAGATACATCATCTACTGCTTGAGGCCAAGAAATGAGTAGTTTCTATAATTAGTGTGGGAAATTGAATAATTGGGCTGTGGTTTATGAGGGTTCTTACACTAAGAAGAGAAGTTCCAAGTCAAGTGGGTTAACTTGATTTATTTCTTAGCACACAATTAACTACTTCCATTTAGCATAAATTCTATGTTTGCATATTTATTTTGTACTTTTTTCTCTCGCCAGCAAAACCACAGGATGAACATTTTCTGTTCACATTTTCTGAATGAAGATGTGCCCACACAGTACTTAACATGATTTCTGGCAGGCATTATGCTATAATGTGGTTTTCCCATAGACAGTGACAGAAAAATAAGTAGCTTTCTTCAATAACTGGGCTCGTATTTTAGTGAAACCTCCAACTATTAGAAAGTTAGCAGTTGAATTCATTTGCTCATAAACAATCAGCAGTGCTTATGTTGTAGAAATGGTACACTTATATTAAAGCTGCTAGAGTCCTAAACTTATTTACTATAAAATAAGCCCCATTAAACTCAATGGAACCAACTTCCAAGAAAATATATTTATAATGACTGTTTTTAAAAACTCTATCCCTATCAAAGTGAGTTTAAATGTTTGTGAACGTTTTTGTTTCCAATGAAACAATGCATATACTTTCCTGTAACCTGTCCCCTAAAGCCAACTAATATGAATCCGTATTGCCCCATGCTGACTGAAAAAGTGAGATCAACAGAGATCAATAGAGGTTATATACAGGTGTCCTAAAACTGGACATGCCTTTTAATCCTTATGCATTCCAGATAGACAGCACCAATCAATGTTGATCAAATAACATTGTGCACAAAAATATATATATTTTATCCTTAACAGAGGTTTGGGGAAAAGAAAAAGCTAGAGCAAAGTGCAGAATATTGGCAGGATACAAGTGGGAGAGAACAACATCTGTACACCCCTTTAAAAAAAAAATGATGAAGAAGACAGTTTGAATTTTTTGCAAGCACTGTTAGTCTTCTCTCTGGACCAGCTTGAACTAAAACTCTCAAAATGGAATATTCAGGCTAATCAAAATCTTGATAACCTCCTTTCTCTATATTTTTAATCAAAATTAATCAAGGGACTTTGTGATTGCACACCCTAATCTTGCATTCTATTCTGTGAAAACTCTCATTAGAATCAATGAAAGAACAATCTCATAAAGAGAAAGGCTATATGATTAGACAAAGTGTGTTTTCTGCTGAACTTGAAATGTAAAAAATATCCCACCTATTTTTAAATTATCCCTCTTGTGTATGGTTAGTGTCTTTTTTAAAAAAATGTAAGAATTGCTCAGAAAATTCATGCTTTCATAATTTTGCAATTTAAATTTGTAATGGCATATATCATGCTAATTATCCTTTAGTATTAGGCAGTGTCGATAGCAATGTCCATTTTAATCATTTTAACAGACTATAGTGTCTCATGAAAAAGCACCACCTTATATATTTCAAATCAAGAAGATCATTATCAAGAAGTAAAAAAAGAAAAATCTTTTATTTAATTATTGACTGCATACTCTTAAGTTAGGGTATATTTCATACTGTGCTGAAATGGGAAGAGGAATTCCATAAGATTATAAATAGATTGTTCTAAATGTACTTGTACCTATTTTTAAATGTCTCATGCATCATCTTATAAAGAAGCCAGAACATCTGCAATTGTAGACATGTGATTTGCTCTCTTATTATGAAAGAAGCCATGCCAATCCACATCCCATTGAGGTAAATGCTAAATAACCCATTGATTCTGATGGCTGAACAGCAGTTCTCTGTGAATGAGATGCAGAGTGTCCAATTGGTCCTGTATTCATAAACTTCTCATATGCAGATTTTTATGTGAGCAATATTCCTGCAACAACTATCTGGCTTTTACAAATAGATGCTTTCCAGTAACTATTTTCTTACAAAACAAATCAATATGGTTTCATTATTCACCATTCCCTCTTTATCTTCACTGAAGTGTTGTTCAAGAGACTCTTTCTCTCTCTCTCATGCACACACACACACACACAAACTCTGTCTCTCTTTCTCTCTCTTACACACACACACACACACACAGACACGCACGCACACACTGAAAGCAAAGAATGAGAATGAAGCAGGAAGGGAAATTATACCGCCTAGCTACAAGCTGCAGAGGGAAATTAATATTCAAAAGGTTAAGGTGTCTGTGAAATGTATGTAATGAGTAACACTCATAGTTTGTTACTATAGGTTCATTGCCTCTAATGTTGAGGACGGCACATGGATAATTTATGATTCCCATTGTCCCCTCTGCAGGGATTAATTCTGAATTATTTATGTACCTATATATGCAGAGAACTGAAACATTTTAGTTAAAGTCAGCTACTCACTCATAGTCTTGAAATTATGCAGCCCTTGTTGCTAAAAATGATGTTAGCCTCTCGTGATTTAAGTCATAACATTTTATTTTCAGTCCCACTGAGAGAGAAAGCATACAGAGGGTAGAAAAGATATATTTTCCTCAAGAAATCTCTGAATGCATTTTTTAAAGATGTAAAGAGATAATGGCAATTTTGTGGAGTCAAATTATCATTGCACCATGCATGTAAATAAAACTTTATTTTATTCATGATTTCACTGTGAGCTTGGATTTTTTTTTCTCCCTCAAATGGCTATCTTTAAATAAAATACTGTGCAGTTCAATAAAAAGCATTCTGTTTAATTAGATTTAATTTTAATAACTAGAAATTCATTTTAAGCAATTGGTCTGGATGGCTAAGAATTTTCACCAGATTGGTATATTTTGATAACAGTGAATGCCTAATATATTGTATCCTTTTTTACTAGTGCTACTTCATTCCTGGTGTTAGCTGTAATACCTTTAGCAATGTAAACACTCTTTGATCCTGGGAAAAATACAGGATTAAACACTTCTTATTGAAATATCATTATAATATTAGGTTAGGGAGCGTTAGTGGAATTGATTTGAAGATCATTATAAAGCTCTGCCTTGATTATATATAATGTATCCTGTAGAAGAGACGCAATTGAACATATTGAACAGGTTTTAACCATTCTTCCTTTTTTTTCTCAGCAAAATTTTTCTTCATGACTGGAACTGCAAGCAGGTTGAGACCTAGCCTAATTCCTATAATGAGGCAAGAAAAAAGAAAGTCCCCACAGTGAGAATGAGGCTAATTAACACAAGGGAGAAAAGAACTAAAGCCTTCAGTAGACCGACCCCAAGCCTTTGGGGTTTCAGACAAACTGGCCTGTTCTCTTTTCAAGAATTATACCTCTAATAATTATGATGTAGTGCAGGCAGACAGCTCTGTCCACGATGGGGGCATTTAGTATACAACAGATAGAGATTTAGAAGTGTCTGAAGTGTAAAAGAAAAAAATGTACAAAAGATCAATCCTCTCTTTTTTCCATCCCTCCTCTCTATACAACTCAACAATTGCTAATAAATTAGAAGGAGGGGCATATTGATATACTGCTTGACTGTAACACAAAGAAGTGTAGTTAGCAAAAAGCTACAGTGGGGAATGAACAGTATTTTAACTCGGCAGTTTAACCTCCAAGACTGTCAGCTGTGACCTTTTACCAACCCCAATGAGAGCCTGATTTCTCACTTTGGCTACTCACTGTTGGATGAGTGAATGTAGAATTTGACAGCAAGAGGTTTTACATGAAAAGGGAAGGTACTTAAAAAGCATGTTTTGTGATGATAGGCTACATTTATTCACTGTTCATTACGCTTGGTGCCATAGCAGCCTGGGTGGATTGATTGGGTGTGAGCAGCTTGTCTTCTGGGGAAGTGAAGAGGCATTATTGACCTGCTTGGGAGCTGCTGTGACCTCTAGATGACCCCCCTTTCACCTGAAATTGACCTTGAAAACAACCTAGGCTTCACCCCATTTTGAATAAATAAGTGTCTTAGAAGCATGTGGATTATTGGAATTGACGTATTGCACGTTTTGTCTTTTTTCCACCTTTATAGAGAACTACAAGCATGGAAGTGGTGTAAAAGAAAGGATTTCCCCTCCCCCCACCAATATTCCAACCCTGCAGCTGTACGGCTTGGGATTGGTCCTGATTTATGGATGGAGGGCCACCAGACGTTCTACTGCTTGATGGTAAATTTTGCCATTCATCATTATTGATTAGAACTTACACTATATGACAAAGCCCAAACCCTACTATGACAATTGCTATTTCAGTTGTTATGGACCATAATGGGTGAGAGGGATGATTTAAAAGGGCACAAGAGCTATCTGTAATTATACATGAATAATCCATGAATTCTCCACCACTGTGCTCATAATCAGACCCTAACAGCCAAGGCCAAGATATTTATAGTTGTTTGTGCCTTCAGCAGCTGAAGAGATCCTTGTGTGAGGCACAAACTGTCACGGTGGACAAGTAACAATTTTACAACTTCCTTACCCAATCTTGCACTCATTTTTCTAGTTCAAATGAATAATGAACTTGACTTCTTTAGGTAAAATACTGGCCAAGGCTATGTTAAGAATTGTTATTGAAGCAGTGAAGTTTGTCCATGGTTAATTTTTAGATGCACCATCTTTAAAGCCTGGTGACATCTGCCACTCTGACCCTTTTCCTGATGGAGGAAGACCTTTCCAAAGGAGCTATTGTTGTAATCTGTGTATTCAGTAGCTGGTGTTATCAGAATCACTGACTGACAGAATTGTCTCCCTAGACCCCAGATACAAAAAAATCAATATCCACCATCCACAGGATCCTAGAGTCAGAAGCAGTCACATCTTTGCTTGAATGAGGAATTGCAGGGGCAGCCATACGGTCAGTCAGGCAATGAGTTTGGTGACTACATTTTCGAAACATTCCTTTGTCCCTCCTTTTTCATTTGTTGCTAATGTTAGCTAGCAAGGAAGACAACAGGGAGAAAAAAATCATACTCAGTTGTGCTATAGCATCCTCACAGGAGGAACCTACTAATCTGATTTTTTGCCCAGCTTGTGACCCGCTTACACCTGTGATTGTACGGAGTGCCACAGTGCCCCAACTTAAGTGAAGCATGTTATCTGTTACAATTCATCTATCTCCTATGTCTTTACATTGATGAATAACTACAAGGGTCCTCAGCAGGTTTCAGGACCTGCAAATTACAATCATTCTAATTTAGAATTATATTGTGTGTGTGTGTTTTCCCTTTTGATTCTTTGCAGTAACAGAGGTTGGAGGTGGGACTCAGATATCTTTTCCTCCTCTTCAGATATGGTTAGTATAGTACTTGGGGTTTAAACATTCTGTTATGAGGGCCTTAAATCTTTAAAAAGTATCTATCAGTGAATGAATGCTGTGCAATTTTATTCCAACTGTGTTGGGTAAATGATTTTTTCAAATATTATACCCTTCTCTCTGCTGACATTTATCTGTATGTCAAGTAAACACAAAGTGGGAATGTGCTTTCTTGAACAGCTACGTCTTTACAGAAGGGGCAAAAGGGATTTGTAATTGGTATGACATTAGAAACCTATGTAGTAGCTCAGTCAGCTCCCATCTCATCTTTGTTTCTACCTTTCTATAAAGGAAAAGGCAGTTTTGCCCAGAGGAAGAAAATAAAAGGGATTCATCGTTAAAAGGTACATTAACACAAAAGGAGAGAAGGAGAATAAGAACAGCTTTATTGAGATATGTGGAGAAAGGTTGTTTGAGTAGTAAATGATCAGTTAGTTTTAAGGTATATTAAAAAGGTTTAATCTTACTGATCATGAGTTAAACTGAATGTTTTAATCAGTTAGTGAGTGCCAGAAATAATTATGCCAGAGTGCTTCGTCTGCAGAATGTGTGTATAAAGCATATAAATCCTTCTGCTCCCCAGAGATATCACTGAATAACACACAACAAAAAGACAAAAGCGATATCAAACTCATATAAATTAAAATTGCAAATGATGTAAAAAATATAATAAATAACATGACCCTTTTGCTCTGAGTATACTAATGGGGAAGAGTGTCCAACACAAATACATTCATTAATCTTCTATATCCCTTTTCTCAACTTTTTCAGGAAACTTTCCTTATATTTCTTTCCTGCAGTTCAGCTGAAGGTCATCTTACACATTTAGAAAGTTGGGCTAACCACTCAATAAAAAAAAGCACCTTATTCACCTGCTTTAAAGTAATTAATTAATATTTCTCTGTGTGTCTGTGTGTGTGACTGTTTATGTATATACATGTATATATCTTTGAATGTATGTATATGTATATATGTACATGTATACACACACACACACGTGCACATAGTATTTCAGATTTAAGAAATTAAGTAATATTTCTCTCTGTGTGTGCAATTGTTTATGTATGTATATGCATGAATATATGTGTGTGTATATGCATATATGTATCTGTATATACACACACATAGTATGGGGTGGGGCTGTATTTGTATACATGTATGTGAATTAAACAATGCCCACTCTGACATAAAATAAAAAATAATCAGGTGCATCATTGAATTTAGCCTGTTTCTTCTCCATAAACAGCTGTAAAATTTCATTTGTACAAGAACTAGGTTCATTCAGTGACAAATTTTGAATTGCATTTGCATACATTTTTTGGTAATTACAGGTGATGGGATGCAAATTAGAACTGGATGGAAGCAGTGTAAGTGAAATGATCTTTAATCCTTGCAGTTTTTGTAAAATGAATTTGCAGCTGAATTATTTGTATAATCTTTTTTCCTGGAAAATGGTAGTGAATTGAGTTCCCCTTGTCACTCTGTTTGGAAATACTTAAAAAACAGCAACTAAGATTACAATTATTGCCTAGGAACTGTACATTTTTACTTATTTTAAGTCTTGCTATCTTATTTGTTTTGATTCAATGTTCTATTTCCTTTGGAAAAAAGTGCCAGTGTCATCTTAGAATATACAATGATAGCATTTTAATCCATAATTTATAATGACAACACAGCCATATATATTAGAACTGTGCAATACTTCAGAAATAATTTAGAAAAGATGTTTTGAAGCAAATGTAGCACCTCTCTGTAACTCTTTAAAGCAGCCATCTCTTTTTCTGGAATCACAAAGCTGCCTCTGGAGCTGCCATGTGATCCCTTGAAATGATTTGGGTGCTTTAAAAGTTGCAGTCAGTTCCACATTCATATTCCCATATTCTCCCAAGTACTTCCTTGAAAGAAAATCTAAAACAATGTTAATCTTCAATGTATAAGGGAAGTTAAAAAGTAACAAAACAATTATATTTGGCTATGTTAGTAGCAATAAGATTAAAGATGAGGTCACTCTGTGAATTGTGTTCAGTGTGGTACCAAAAGAACAATAGAAAGTAAGGATTGGAAGAAACATTGGAGATGATTTAGTCTAATCCCTTTCCCAGTGCAAAAATCTATTACTACAGCATCCCCATCCAGCCTCTGTTTAAACACTTCCCATGAAAGAGAATTTCTATCTCCTGAGGTAGTTTGTTCCATTGTGGAACAGCTTTTACCATTAGGAAAATGATCTTGATGTCCATCTGAACTCTATTTTGTTATCATTTAAACTCTTTATTTCTTGTCCTGTCTTCAAGAACAGTTCTGAAAATTCTGCACTGTCATTTACATGAGAGGCCTTCAGATGCTTGAAGATAGTTACATCACCTTGCAGTCTTCTCTTCTCCAGGCCATACATGTCCTACAAATTCCTGCCAGGCCTCTTAACAATTCATTTGCTCTCCTTTGAACATGCTCCAGTTTGTCAATTTTCTTCCTAAGATATGGTACCCTGAAATGTGTGGAGTATTCTAGGTGTGGCCTGACCAGTGCACCAGTGCAGAAGAAAAGCTATAAGGACAATTTGTGATCCTATCTATCTATCTATCTATCTATCTATCTATCTATCTATCTCCCAACCAGCTACATTAAATGAATTCAGATCTCCAAGGATAATAAAATTATATCCAAGACTGCTAAAACATGTTCAGAGCCATTGCTTGAGGTCTTATTTTGAAGAATGTTTAAGATACTAGGATACTAAATATAAGCAGATATTCTCCATGTCTTAAAATTGAGCAGATGTGAAGATTTAGGTAACTAAACAACCCTAATTCTAATATAAATTATGAAGAGATAATTTGTGGGTATCTAGAAAATTATTTACTGATAGGTGTCAGAAAAAAGTTATGCCACACCATATTCATCTCATTTTTTTATAGTGTACTGGTTTAGTAGATAATAGGAACTTCACTGGCTTCTCAGTTTCAAGAAAGCATTTGATAACATTTCCCCAATATCCTTGTTGACAAGAAAGTCAAATGTAGGTTGAATCTATACTGTTACATGGACCACAAACTGTTCATTTATGACTCAAGGTCAGCATGAAGAGATATCTCAGATGCCTAAGCTCCATCCTATTTAACTGATTTATAACTGTCCTGAATGAAACTTAAAAAAAAAATTAACAAATTTGCAAGTAGTTCATATTTAGACAGATGGCCAACTTGATAACATCAAGATTCAAAAGAATCTGGACCGGCTGAAATAAAAGGCAAAACACATACATTATAGCAATAATTCTACGAAAATGAATTTAAAGTATAAATTTAAAGCCACTATCTTTAACTGTTAACCACCAGAATCAATTGATTGAGGTGGTATAAAATTGGTGTAAATAAATAATTTAACTCATTCTCATTTCTCAAATTTCTATTTCTTCCCAAGCCCAAATTAGAAAAAGCAGTGTATGTGTTTAAATAAAAATTTACTTCTTTTCTACATCTATAGCTATACCTTTCCAAACCTACACCAAAAATAAATTAAATTGCTTCACTTCATTTATCTTTCATTCAATATCTTCATATGCTAGACTTATTTATATAGTACTAAACTTATTATCCTAGCTTTATTATTTATCTGTTCATAACTGTTGCTATTGCTGTGATGTACTACCATAATTCTTATTTAATTCTATCTGTTATTATAGAAATCTACAAATGAAAAACACGATTTGACAAACAATAAAACATATTTCAGTACAAATTCTGATTTTAAAATACATGCATACATGCGTGCACACACACACACAAGCAAACCAAATGATTAATTTTCAAATGGGATATAATAGAACTATGAATGAGGTTTTCTTCCTTTCCAAGTTTGTCTTTCAAAGCAATGGCCAGTATTACTAAAAATCTTGATCTATTCTAAAATTAAGGCTAAGAAAAGAGTAAGCACAATATGTTTTCTTTAGGTTACACACCAGTAATATAAACCAAAGCAATGACTGCAGTTTTCTTCAAAGATTTCTCAGTGACAGTATGATCTGATTATGAACTGACATGAAGCAAGTCCACCCCTTACTAAAAACATTAGATAGAACACATTTCTGCTGAATTAACTGTACTGCACCTAAATAACTTCCGTATTTCTAGGGGCAAAGCTACAAGAGAGCATCTAGGCATAGCCAAGAAGAGGATGAATAGAATTTCAATTGTTAGTAGAGTAATGGAGTTCTTTCTAGGGTTCTTGTGCATCTTTCTACTCTTTCTTTTCCTGTTCACCCTAATGAAGCTATGAAGCATGATCTGTAAACCATGTTTCAAATGCACTTTATGTTTGGCCTTGCGTGATTCTGTCAGGGCAGTCAGGTTAGGTTTCTATTTTCTTTGTCCTTCCTCTAGTTAACTGTTTTCTGGATTTGTTGACCAAGGTGAAAGATGCACCATCTCTTTCTTGAATAATAGGATATTTTGTCACATTAATTCATATTTTAAAACCTTATAATCCCCAACTAACTGAAAAATTAATGGCATAGCCCAAGCGCTAATAGACAGTCTTTAGCCAAAAAACATTTGAAGCATTATGGAAAGATATGATTAAGTTGAAAATTGGCTACTTTGACAATCAGCATCTTAATGAGTCATTTACTAGAGCTGTTCAGGGCTTTGGATTCAATATCCAAAAGGTGCTTTGGTATGTACTGGAACATGTATATAGAACCTGCCTGCCATACCTTAAAAAAGTTGTACCCTTTCCTGGGATCACACAGCAACTACAGAGGGCAATCTCACAGTATTGGAAGAAGACACAACTGCCTTGAAGTATTGAGATCAGGTAGTGCATCTGAACTCTCATGCACTCCAAAACCCTGGTTGATAATTGAATTTGAAGCATTGCACGACCCTATTTTTTACCCTAGACTTTGTCTATTAATTTTCAATGGCACACCAGCCAACACTGGTTATTCTCAGATAACTAAGCAGGGTTGGATCTGATTAGTATTGGTAAACCACTAGGAAATCCTAGGGAGTTGGCTTGTTTGGGAAATTTAAAAAACATTCCAGAAGATGGAAATGGCAAAACACATCTCTCTCCCTGCAATCACCTGGAGTCAAGTTTAACTCAAAGAAGACTTTGTCTTTATCATATTGCAAGTTACTGTTTCATGGTTTTCTGTTAATTTATTATGCTTCTTTCCTGGCTTTAGAACTATTGATTGGTTGGAATTAATTAGATGTATCTCAATAGATAAATGAATTATTATTTCTCTCAGTAGGTTGGTTGCTAGTCTAACTTGAACATCAGGGACCAAGCTGCTTGGAACCACAGCCACATTGATGCCAGTGACATTCCTCAATAAATCCACAAGAATCCAAATTTAGTTTAAAAAATTATTTTAAAAATAAAAATAGCCAAATTCTCACATGAGTATTAATCTTTCAGTTTCAGTGTTGTTGCCTAATATTCTAAGATATTTCAAGATTCTAATATAAGTACATGAGATCTTGAGGTAAAAATATAGAATTCTTATGAGATTTTCTTTAAAAATTATTGATTGGACCCAGCCTCTGGAAAGGTTGTTAATCCTTCTGGTACATCAAGAGAATTTGTGCTTTCAAAATACAATGTAGTTTCACCAGGAAATCAGCTTTTATTTCATGAATTTTAAAATGCTTGCAAAACCTATATATCAGGGGAAAACATTATAAATGGAAAATACGTTTACAAAATGTATTCATTTCAGAAAGACCATATGAAAATGCTTGCATTTGCAAAATGTACATAACATTTATGAATTTTCATATGAGCTTTGTTAACAAAATTAGAAATGGTCCAGAATAAACTAGAATTTCAAACAAGGACATTCAGTGAACCTGAAATTGTCAGATTTGCTCACCCCCAGAACCACCATGTTGCTACAGAAGCATGCAGAGGATAAATTATTATTTATGGATTATTAAAATTTTCAGGGTTCACTTTTGGCTCGGGACAGCATTGAGGCTATTCTTGAAGCCTTGATCGATGATCTTTGCCTAGCAGTCAGCTGTATAATCACACCCTATTGATCTTCATATTTTTTATCTTGTTTTTTTATCTTTATCTTTCCATTTCATTTCTTCCTTCTGTACTACTGCTTTGGACCCATCTATTTATTTATTAATTCAATAGACTTCTAACTTACAGCAATCAAAGTGACTCTCAACAGTTTACAGTACATAAAACAAGAATTAAAACATCCATGGTCAGGTTAAAAACAATAATAATAACTATAACTACATAAAAAACCCCAACACAAAAACCATTTTTTAAAAAGATATAAAGATGAAGAAAAATGCAGAGAGCAACAAGGAAACAAGATGGTTTCAAGCATACGCTTAAGGTCAATAGTAACATGAGTATGATGCAGCATTAATGCAGAGAGCTGGTAATTTCCAGCAAGGAACTCCTAGTGGAACACATTCATGAAAGATTTTTTTATCAACCATGATGGACCTCATATGCTAGTTTCTTAAGAGTTCCATCTTATCTACTTGTTTTCCACCTTTTCTATCCGCCTGTTAAGATCCTGCCTATAAGTCATTCTCCATAAGCTCTATCCTCTGAAGGTGCTATGACTGAAAGGCTGTTTTTATCTGTGGTGCCTCATTTAGGGAATCCTCTACCCAGAGCGATTTGCTTGGCACTTACATCTGTACAGTGCCTGGTATAGATATTTTTTTAATTTCTTAGGCATTTTAAAATGCCATTTGAATAATCTTTTAAAATATTTATGCTATTATTATTTGTTTTTATATTTAACACCTGTGTTAACACCTCTCAAAGCAGGGTATATAACAAAGAAAAGAAAATTCCTACATGCACAAACAACCATATATGCATGCGTATGTATGTTTTAAATTTAATGTTTTTGATATGTAATAACTTGACAACTTGTATTTCAAGGATGTTTTGTCTTTCTATATGTTTATTTGAGATGTTTTGATTTTGGAATGCAGTGTTTTATTTTATATCATTTATGCCATTCTGGATATTATTATGTTGTTTCCTTGTTATTCACTGCTCATGATTAGGGCAGTTCATATATATACATGCACATGTATGCATGTATGCATGCACACACAGAGTTGCAGACATATAAAATGGGGAGGAAGCAAAACACAAAACACAAAGGTGAACTAAGCACATATAACATTCCCATAGGGAAGATGTGAGTGAAGAGATCATTCTTCAGTGTGTAGCCAAACCAGTGGTAGACATTTCCTCTACTATATATGCTGGGTATATACCTTTGTTTTACTCTTTCCCTGCTATTTTCTTATTTGTGCTGATATGATTTTATTTTCCTGTTGTTTCACTGCCATTGTATAAATCATTTTTAGTGATTATAATGTCATCCTGGATATTGTTTCTTAAAGGCATGACACATTTTGGGGGCAAACCAAGTTTATGGTGTTATATACAGTAAATGGTGCATAGCTGCTTTTGGTGATGTGTATGGATATAAACCCCAATAAATCCACGTTCCAGCTGCCTTTTAAGATCTTTGCACTTATTTATTTATTTATTTATTTAATTATTTATGCGATTTATGCAATTTATATGGCTGCCCAACTCACGGTGACTCTGGGCGGCTTACAGAAATCACTAGATTAGTATGAATATCTAGAAGACACATAGGGATCTGGGGACATTGGAGGCATATAGAACTGTGTATGTATGTGTGTATGTGGGTTTGAATTTAGACCATGTTCACAGTCAAAATGTTTTCAAGGCAACTTGTGACTGTTCTTATTAAAAACAACTGACAATTGCAAAAATCATAGAAGGATACGAAAACACCATAATGTAGATGCTATCAAGTTTGTGACTGTATAGATACATTGAAATCCATTCACTGTTTGAATCTAAGAAATATAATAATAACAAATGGGGTCTGTGTTACTTTTTCTTTAATAAGTTAGGCAGAGTCATGAGTAATCTATTTTAATACATCACCTGATTATTCAAGCCTCTTCTAATATTGTAGATTTGCCAGTCCCATATGCAAAATCCCATGCCAGCTACTTGCAGCCAAAGCAATATCTGTTACCAAGGCAACGGGACTCTTTCTTTTCTCTGGGAACTTCTCTAAGGAATGAGATTCTTACAGAAGGAATGAGGTAGAACTTTCTCTTTATTATATGAATCATAGCATGTAAATATAACAGTGGGTCACTGTGGGATTTGAATGGAGAAAAACAGAGTGCTATATTTATTTATTTCTGTGGCATGGAGTATTATGAGTAAAAACGTATGTCATTAAAGACGAACAAGCATATTTGTAACCTGTGGCCTTTTTATAAGTTTTGTTCTGGAATTGGATTTGAACATTACATTGCAGTGTGGAAATAGAATCCTGGAACTCCCTGAATTCTCTGCAATGCTACCTCTGAAGTACATCCTGTGCCTCACTGTAAGCTTCTGTTGTGTATTCCCTTCTTATCTTTAAAGTCAGTCAAGAGCCATCTGTATGTCAAGATTCCACAATGAAGGTATAAAGACAGGTGTTTGTTCAGTGGCTGAGCCACAGCTGTGCAACTACTTTTCCTTGGAGATGTGCCAGGATACAGCAGAAACATTTTCTGGGAAACATTTTAGTATCTGCCTTATTTCCCTATGGAGAAAATTGAATCCTGATATCCTAATCCATAGTTTTGACTTTCAGTTGATCTCATTGAGTTGTTTGTGTAAAAGTTTGTACTTCATCCTTTAGGATGGGTTAGTCTAAACATCTGACCAACTGAATTCACTTATTGATAAATGGCTATACCATTTTTTTTTTATTAGAAACTTCAAACTGGTAAAAAAATCACATCCAAAAATAATAAAGCAGGGATGAGGAATCACTAGCCAGCTAGGCCACCCAGCTCAGATTCTGACCCTTGCCTCCAAAGTTCTTCTCTCCTAATAGGAATGGCTTTGAATTGGTATTCCCCAAGGATTCCCTTACCCCAAGATCCCTTCCAACCTTATGATCATATGGCTCCCTGAGATCAGTATCCCAGTGGGGTACTCTTCTAAGCATTAATGTTCACTGGGATGGCTTTGAACTGGTATTTCCCAAATACGAAAGGGACTGGCACAGGCAAACGTGTCTCTCTAGGACAGTGTTTCTCAACCTCAGCAACTTTCACATGTGTGGACTTCAACTCCCAGAATTTCCCAGCCAGCCATGTCCCCTCAATCCACACATCTGAGAGTTGCTGAGATTGAGAAACACTGCTCTAGGAGGTGGTACTTGAAAGCATTCCTTGCTGGAAACATCTTCAAGTGCCAGCTGTTCATCTTCATTAATACTTCATTTTTTTTCCTTTGGGAAAGTGGGGAGCAGGGAAATTAGCCTGCCAAGTCCTGTGACTTAAAGGTGTCCACAATAGAAAGTGCCTTCAAGTACCATCTGCTCAATGCATCACCCACCTTTACCTTTCCCAAAGTTTCTTGGTTTGATACTGGTTATCAAATGTTAATTCCTTTAGGCAATATAAAGTCTAAGTGGCTTTTAAAAAATCAAACATACAGCAGAACTGAAATAATAAAATTCAACAAGTACCCAAAAGTTCCAAATCTGGCATAAAGGCCTAAAGCAAATGCCAATACTAGTAAAAGTTACTTAAAGTGCTATCATATAACATTAAGAATAGGCAATCTCTGGCTATAAGAGGCCACTAGGTTTTTTTTGGGGGGGGGGGGAAGGCAAGTAGGGCTGATTATTATATTATGATATAGTAAGGCCATACCATGAACATGGATAATGCCAGGATTCTTTTTTTCGGGGGGGGGGGGTAATTCACTCTGTTATGTTTATTTTGGGTTTACTGTCCAGCTTTTGAATACTGTCTGGAACCCCAAAATGGTGGGGAAGTATGCCAACAGCATTTAGCAATTGTAGTACCAAAATTTGGCCTTGTAGTGGAAGAAGCTTCCAAGAGCCACACAAAAAGTAGTCTGAGGCAACATTTAGTCCAGTGGCTGCAGATTACTCACCTCTGCTATATATCCCTTTCAGAAGCAAGTCCTCCTCAACAGAATGCAGAACTGCAGGTTTAATTGTACCCATGCAAATGAGCAAAAAAAGCCAATGCCCATCATCAGTTGAACCACTGATAATAAAATGGTGTCAAAATGATGGGCAGTTTTGCCTGTTTCCGCGTGTGTTGTTAATCATCTTTAGAATTTTCAATAATGCTGTCATACAATTTTTGTTAAAAGAAAATAAATAGAGTAACATGTTGATAACAGATGCTTAATCCTTTGAATAATGGGATTTATCAAGTGCTGGCATTTCCCTCCATAGAAACATCACACTAACATACAAAACAATTTTTAAAGTAATTTGGTGGGGGATAACAAGCATGGGCATTGTGTCTGAAAACAGAAGTAAGCAAAACAATCTAATCACCGCTTGATTTTTCTTTCAAAGTATTAAATATATACTTTTTTCCTCTGTCTCAGCAGGATACCGTAAAAGTATATTATTTTTTTCCAGTTGATTTCCTCCTTTTGAAGTCATCACTTGATTGTTTGACAGCTTTATCAGAGCTGTCATAGAAATAGCAGACACTGATGTGTAATATATTGGACAGTGGGTGTGTGTTTTGGGAACGATGAATTAAGATCTAATTTTTATGTTAAAAGACTCTAATGGGCAATTTTATGCAACTGCACTCCTAGGTATTATGGGTAATATAGTGACAGTCAAGTTGGTACTGGTAGTAGAAGGCACATTAAAGCACCAATAGATGGCAGCTAGAGTCTTTCATAGGTTGTTTACTGAAACTAAAGTGTGGGAAAGAATTTATGATGTCTATATGAATGCTAATCATTAGGATAATGTAACAATAGTAACAAAGCCATGGACATCAAATCACACATATATGAGTAAGTGTTCAATATAGCTTTGGAAATCATATTCCACTTTGAAAGATATTTTTATTACATTTGCTTGGTTTATGCTTAAGTTGTCTTGTGTATTTCACAGTGGTCAAATATATACTTTCATAATATAGTAGCTGCCGCTAAGCCGTTTGGATCAGCTTCTACTATGCATCACTAGAGGAAAACTGTCAGTTATGTAGTCTGCCAGAACACATGGCTGCTTCCTGTTCCCTTCGTCACTGCTACTGACATTGCTATGGAACAGACCATGTACCTCTGGTGACCTGAGTGTTGGCAATTTTACAACCTGTATTTTTTGAGTGCCGATGAACATGGAGAAGTGATTTTCTAAAAGTAGCCACATTTATTCAAACTGTGCTCTGAACATATTACTTGTGTTGTGTCAGCTAAATTTGTTGCTAGACATTTTTCAGGTACCGTTAAAACTGTTGATATTGACCTTTAAAGCACTAAATGATTTAAGATTAACCTATCTGATGGAAAGCCATTTCCCATATGTTCCTGCACAATTATTCAAATCACCTTCTAAGGCTGTTCTTCAGAACAATGTCATCATTTATTTATTCATTCATTTATTTATCACATTTATAGACCACCACAATCCCAAAGGACTCTCAGCCATTTACAAGATAAAATACATACAAAAAAAAAGTAAAATAAAAACACACAAATAAAAGGTCTATAAATCAATTAAAACAGAAGAATAAAATTAAATAATACAGTCAAATTATAACCCAATCAAGATGGAATAGTCATTGGGCTGAACTCTCTTCCCCTCCACTCCAACAGGAATTCCCTGTTGAGAAAGGAATGGAACCACTGCAACACAGTGCCCACAATCCCCAGCCCTTACAGGCTGACCAGAAGGATATCATGGTTAATTGTATCAAAGAGCACTGAGAGATCAAGGACCTGGATGGGCATAGTACTTTAATCCATGTCCCAACAAAGGTCATTGACTAGTGTGAGAATGCCATCTCTATCAATGTCCAGGCCTGGACCTCAACTGAAAATAGTCCAGATAATCTGTTTCCTTCTTCTTAGTTTACCATTGTCTGTTGGAAGGTGGAGACTGAGTAATAATGGTAATAATTATCCAATATCTGTAACTGATCGTGGCAGCTGACCTCCCATCTAGTCACAATCACTTCACATTCAAATCATCTCCCCCACACCATTAGTCAACTTCTAACCCTCTAATTTGCTATAGGGGTGGGAGAAAACAGCCCAGAACCTTCACATTAGTCCTGGGAATGTCCTCATCCCACTCACCCTAGCCGTACTCCCACTATTGCCCAAGCCAACCTTGCTGCAACCCCATCTCCCTCTGGAATAAAAAAATATATATAACCAGCTAAATATAAGACAACTCTTGAATGTGAGATGCTGTTGTTGTCATAGGCAATCCCTCTTACCCACACTCATTCATTTAGTCTCTCAGGTCCCACATGGCCGTGTTCACTTACAGTGTCCTGCCTGAAACTAGCTATATACTCCACCTTTCAGGTCACTGTTGACAAGCATCTTCTGGAGAATTGGTGCTGGCCCAGGTGAAGAAGATGGAATAACAACAACAACAACCCCCCCCCAGTGAGGCACTACCTTGATGTGGTTGTGGAGCTTGCATGCTCTGAGGAACATGAGAGTTATGCCTGTGGTTCAACCATACTAGACAGGTCTCATCAGAGGAGTCAGATAAAGAGTGTCTCTTCCATAAACAATATGGTGAGACGTAATTTACAGAAACCTATACCGGATTGGTGGTTGTCCAGGTCAACAATGATCCCACTAGGTGTTGGACTTCCTGGACATCTGGTGACAAGTGGGCTACAGGTCTCAGGACTGTTGGCTGAGTAACCAGGGCCAGCAGTTGTAGGACTACTGGAAGAAAAGTTGCATACTCATTGCAAATATACAAAGGTTGAAAACAAAGAA
Organism: Liasis olivaceus; assembly: GCA_030867105.1. Taxonomy (NCBI): domain Eukaryota; kingdom Metazoa; phylum Chordata; class Lepidosauria; order Squamata; family Pythonidae; genus Liasis; species Liasis olivaceus. Next base: position 221,778,864 of record CM061348.1, on the reverse strand, counting down.
ATAATGATTTGCTATTACAAATCAGATACTTTGGTCACCTAATGTGAAGAGAGGACTCTTTGGAAAAGACCCTGATGCTGGGAAAGATTGAAGGCAAAAGGAGAAGAGGATGGCAGAGGATGAGATGGTTAGATAGCATCACTGAAGCAATGAGCATGAAACTGAGCAAACTCAGGGAGGCAGTGAAGGACAGGAGGGCTGGCGCAATATGGTTCATGGGGTCATGAAGAGTTGGACACGACCTAACAACTGAACAACAACAACAACAATTACAAATCAAGTCCAATAAGAAGAGGATATCTGAAAAGAATGCACCAGTTCTGGAAAGAACAACATCCAGAATCAGAAATAACAGAACAGAGGCTAGCAGATCAGTGTTGATTTATAATACGAAATAAAGTATTGACAGACATAGAATTAGAAGAAAAGCAAAGGTCCACCCAGGGCAAAGAAACTGAAGCCTTGCCAGACATAGCTCAGACAGTAGAGACAATCCAGGGGGAGTTGGTAGTAGAGGAAACTAGCATTGCTATTGAACCATTCTCATTCCCAAACCAGGCACCCTCTCCTCTACCTTCTCCTCAGAAGGACCAAGTCCTCTAACTGAAAAACAAGAGGAAATGAAATGAAGAATAACTGAGCATTTAGAACAGCACAAAAAGAACAGAATAAGGTTGCCTGCATTGAAGCTTGTTACAAAAAACAGCTAGCATACTGTAAGTATTAAAAGATGCCAATACTGTAAAGTCAAATATAAGCACCTTGTTTCACTGCAAGAAAGAAACCAACTAATGTATAGCACGGCTGCAGTTATAACTTGGATGCAAAATCAACAAACAAGAAAAAAGCCAAACAGTGCACTACCAAAATAGAAGATCAAGTTGGAAAATAAGATCAGCATGCTAAGATCAGATGCGAGCAAGCTAGAACAGATGAAATAAAAGAAGCCGAAGAACAATAAGACCAAAGAACACCTGATCAAGAAATATCACCTAGAAACAAGGAAGATCAAAGCAGCACTGGAAATAATAAAACAGAAATAATAGCCATAACCAAAAAAATCAGCAGATACAAAGTTTGAATTGTACACTATAGGCAGAATCTCCAATTTCAGTCAAATCGGAAATGTTTCTACCAATCCATCAATTGAGAGACTGCAACGACCTAGCCAACACCTGACAAAACAGAAACAGTCCAATTCTGGGTGCAGCCACAGGACAACCCAAAGAAATCCAACAAGAATGCAGCTTGGATAAAAAAGGTGGAGAAGGAAAAAAAAAGAAGCTGAAATGGTGATACCTGGAGAACTTGTAATAGCAGCAGAAATGGTAGAGGTAAGGGCAAGGAAGATCAAGAATTGGTCAGCACCAGGTGAAGAAGAACTGCATGGTTTTTGGTTGAAACATCTGACTGCTCTGTAACCACTCATTGTCAAGCAGTTTAACAACATACTATAAGGATGTGCAATTGAAGATTGGTTAACATCTAGCAAAACCTACCTGATAATGAAAGATCCAACAAAAGGCGCAGCACCATGTAACTATAGGCCAATTATCTGCTTCCCAACAACTTTCAGATTGGTAACTGGTGTGGTAGCTGATGCAATCCAACAGCATCTAGTTGAAAACAAGCTCTTTCTATCTGAGCAGAAAGGAAACCGCCCAAACAGCAGAGGGACAAAAGATCAGCTCCTAATTGACAAGATGACTTTGGAAAACTGTAAGAGAAGGAAGACCAACTTGATTTTAGCTTGGATTGATTACAAGAAGGTATGACTGGATAATCAAGAGACTAAAAATAATAGGAGTCAATAGAAACATCAGAAACTTTGTGCAAAGATCAATGGCACTACGGAAGACATAGTTCCTGGTCCATGATGATAGACAGGGAGAGGTTAACATCAAAAGAGGAATCTTTCAAGGAGATTCATTATCACCACTACTCTTTGTCATTGCATTGATTCCTCTGTCAACAATACTGAACAAGTCAGGCCATGGCTCCTGAATTCAAAAACATCTGCCAGGCTATCCCACCTCCTTTACATTGACGATCTGAAGCTGTATGGAAAAACACCATCTGAAATGGAATCACTGATCAACATTGTCCAAATTTACAGCCAAGATATTGCAATGGAGTTTGGACTGCACAAATGTGCCACCCTTACCATCAGCAGGGGAAAAATAGTGAAAACTGAGCAAATCAAGATGCCCTATGGAAATAACATCAACAGTCTGGACAAAGAAAATCACTACAAATACTTGGGCATCCTTCAGGCTGACAACATCAAGCACACTGGAGTCAAGAAGAAGATTAGGAGTGAATACATCAGAAGAGTGAAGAAGATCTTAAAGTCAAAACTCAGTGGCAGAAATACCATCAAGGCGATTAACACCTGGGCAATTCCAGTCATTAGATATACAGCTGGAATAGCGGACTGGACTCAAGCAGAACTAGAAGCCCTGGATAAGAAGACCAGAAAAATAATGACAATGAATCATGCCCTTCATCCACACAGCAACATTGACAGACTCTACTTACCAAGGAGTGTAGGTGGGCATGGAATGTTGCGAGTACACCAGACATTTGAAGAAGAAAAAAGGGCACTGGAAGAATGTCTGAAGGACAGTGAAGAAGATGCACTGAAGTTAGTACACCGTGAAAGCTTACTGAATTCCAAAGAGACCAAACTGGCATACAAGAAAGACCAAATGAGGAATAGAAAAAGACATGGGAGGATAAAGTATTATATGGCCAGTACATAAAAAAAAAACTAGCAGGCAAAGCAGATAACAAGACCTAGCAATGGCTAAAAGCAGGAAAGCTGAAGACAGAGACAGAGGGGCTAATTCTGGCTGCACAAGACCAAGCCTTAAGAACAAATGCATATAAAGCCAGAACTGAGAAGACAGCAACAGACAGCAAATGCTGTCTCTGCAAAGAAGCTGAAGAAACAGCAGATCACCTAGTTAGCTGCTGCAATAAGATCACACAGACTAATTACAAACGGGATGACAAAGTAGCAACAATGTTGCATTGGAATATCTGCAAGAAATACCTTTCACCTGCAAGCAAGAACTGGTGGGACCACAAAACAGACAAAGTAACAGAAAATGAAGAAGCTAAAGTGCTCTGGGACTTTAGAATTCAAACAGACAAGCACCTGCTACACAACACCCCAGACTTAACAACTGTTGATAAGAAAGACAAAAAGTCTGGATAGTGGACATTGCAATACCTGGAGACAGCAGAATAGAAGAGGAAATAACTGGAGAAATTCACAAAATACAAAGACCTGCCAATAGAAGTAGAATGACTGTGGCAAAAGGAAGCAAAGATTGTACCAATAGGCACCTTGGGTGCAATCCCAAAACATCTGGAGTACCACTTGAACACCATCGGCATTGACAAAATCACCATCAGTCAATTGCAAAGTGCAGCTTTACTTGGAACAGTTTACATCCTGCAACAATACCTTTAATATTAGTAAACAACATCTGCCTATCCCAGGTCCTTGGGAAGGACTCCATAGGTTGACAAAAATGCCAAATCCTGTCTAAACATCTGGCTATGTGAGCAACCATAATAATAATAATAACAACAACAACAACAACAACAGATGCTGCAAACAAAACAGTCTTCTCTATAGCTGACCAATGTCTGTGAAATATTTTGATATGGAAATCTGCCAAATATCTTCCCTGCATATTTTTTTTTTGAATGCATATAATCTTTAATACTTTTACTATCATTAATGTAATAGTTTACTATTATTAATATAAATATTTGGATTATGGGTAAAATGAAAAGTAGATAACAAATGTTATAAATAAACTAGACAACCCATGATCCGTTGGGTCATTGTTTCAGGGATATTTCCTTACCTAAACAGAGAAACAGAATGACCAAGGGCAAAAAAGCAGTGGGAGTATGAGCGACTTACAACTTGCTGTTGGCTTCCCCATTGACTTTGCTGGCAGGAAGCATCAGAAATCCCCCACCCTCCCTCCTTTCCTAATATAGGCTTGCACCATTTGCCCTACCGTCACCACCCTCAGGCGATCTCCGGTGAAGCCACTTCCTCCTCCTCCTCCTCCTCCTCCTCGGCTGACCCACAGAACTGCTTTCCACTTTGCTGGGGGGAGGTGGAACAAAGGGACCTATGAACCGCGAGAAAAACTGCATCCCTGCTCCCCTTTCCAGCATGTCCCCAAGGGCCCCCTCCCTGGATGGAGGAAGAGGGCTCACCCATCAACCACCAGCACTCCCCAGACAGCCCTACCAATTTGCTCCCTCATTCTTCCCTCAATGCCCACCACCATTAAGAGACTTCAAATTTCTGCCTTGTTTCCAAAGCAGCCAATCGCTGCTCACCCGTCGAGTCTTGCCATCAGCCAGTTAGGTGCAGGGGATAGAGGGAGGAGGGAAAAAGGTCAGGGATAAGCCCATGACAATCATTTGACCTGGGCTGACTGCAGTGGTGCACCAGTGCTGCAGTGCTGAAGGCGCAGTGGCCACATATTTCCCAAATTTCAATCCCACAGGAGTAATGAGTCCTGGATTTGGGATGCATTCTGTAAGTTAGCCCATTTGATGTACCTTGGTTCAAAAATTGTTGTCCTATGATGAACTGTTTTGCCCAGTTGAAGGTTACAGACATGAGAGTTTTAGTAGTATATAGATTAATGATAGATTCCCTGCTAGTTTTATTATTAATAATAATTTGATGATATTGGCTTTACTGTTGTCTCATTTTTTATTCTCATTTTCTTTTTATTGTTCTCTGGTGACATATAAAACAAACTTTTCTTTCAGAGTGAAAATGCAGGATTTCTGTTCTCTTCAAGAATGTTGTACTCTCAATAAGTTTCTGTATTTTTGTAATCATGCTACAACACTGACAATCTTGTGAGTGAATTTGTGTCTGTGTGTGTCTGTGTGTACACACACAGACACACACATATATACATACATACATACATCACACCAAAAAAGATTGTATATAGACACCCACACACAGCACCTATGGGTGCTATATTGCCAATACTGCAATACATGACCCTGCAGCAACACATTCGTGTTGTTTTCTTGGCAATACAGTGAAGTGATTTGCCACTACTTTTTCTGGAATATTCTTTGAATTTTCCAGTCCAGTCTATAGTCCTTGGACTTCCTAGTGGTCTCCCATCTAAATCGTTACTAGACTACATCTAACCCTGCTTGCATTTTCAAGATCAGCCAAGGTTGGCTAGATGCTGCCACCTGCTGTGACTGAGAATATCCTCTTCTGTGATACAGAAAGATGGATTTGTTTGTATAACAGAAATAAAACGAAACCTCTGTTGGATCACAGGGAGACAGGACTTGATCTACCTGCTCGAATTATGCCTTGAATGGTATGGTTCTGAATTTCAGCTGTATCACTATTCATAATTAGTGATTTCACATGAGCTCACAACATTGGGTCTGGGTATACCAGTGTATAACTGGGTATAGTCATGTAAACAACATTTCATTTGAATGAGTCCTTTGTGACAGCACCAATTACACCTTATCTCTCTTTTGTTTCTCTCAGAACACTTGTGTTGGAATATAACTAGCAAATAGTTGCGCAAGGAAAACAGAAGCTGCCTAATGATATGGCAAGTCTGGTGCACCTGGAGTTTGAACACTGAAGGCTGTGTGCCAAAATCCACTAGCTGTGCTTTCATGCAACATTCAGTGTGCAATTCAGTAAAACTGCATCCCAAAGGAGATTGCTCACATTCATGTTCAGAGGTGACCTAAATGGCCAATCTTCAACTAAATGCAGTTGCATACGGTTCTGTATTCAGCAGATCCTAACAGCGATAATATCTTACCCTGACCTCCCCGTGGTCTCTTCTGTCATATAGGTATATATCCTGCACAAGAATACACTCTGCAACTGCTGAGTCAAATACACTCAAACACTTAGGAGTATTTAATTATGTTAGTATTTATTAAATATTACGGTTTGTATGATTATCGTTTTACCGTGTATAATGTTGCTGCTGTGAGGTGCTTAGTGCCTTGATGACTGCAATCGCATAAAAGCATCTGTAATAAAATAAATACATGTGGTAGTTTAAATATGCACACTTCTTCAAATGCAGAGATAACACAAGTTGGGTCAGGAAGGGCAACATTGAGAAAAGATGTAAGTCACTGACATATTAAACCTGTTCAACAGAAGTCTTCAAAGACTACATAACTGATAAAATCTTAACCAGAGAAAAATGCTTGGAAAGATTCTGAATTATATATTTTGATTCATATATTGACCTCCTTGCTAGTTGTTGAGCTCTGTGATTCTGTCCATTAAATTTGTGATGGAAATTCATTTGGATTCCTGAACAGCAGTAGCTTTCACCACCCTCTCTCTTTCTGTGAGAGACACAATATCAATGACATATTATGATTTTAAGGCAACATACCACCTATTACATTGTCAATATTGGGATAATGCTGGTATCTCTAATGGCTCCACTCCTACCTTCCACTACTTTCTTCAGCTTTTTGCTGGACTTCCAGTTCCATAAAAAAGGACATGTCCCCAAGGTTCAGTCAACCTAACCCAACCAGCTCTACAACTTCATTCCCAGTTGATACCAAACCATTTTTCTTCTATAGCATATAGTATTGCATACAGGTAGTCCTCGACCTACAACCTTTTGTTCAGCGACCATTCAAAGTTACGACAGCGCTGAACAAATGGTGGCTACAACCAGTCCTTGGAGTTCCAGGTGTGTCAGCACCCCCGCGATCACATGATCACAGTCTGGGCACTTGGAAACTAGTTTGTAGTTACAACTGGTTGCAGCGCCTCACAATCACGTGATCGCCATTTCAATGGGGAAAGTCAATGGGGAAGCCAGCAGGGAAGATCACAAGTCACTGGGGTAAGTCTCTCCTACCCACACACCCTCCCTCTGTGCTTGTGCCATTCTGGCCACTTGCACACCCCCATGCACCCTTCCCAATCTGTGCCATGCCTCTCACGCACCACCTTGCACCCTCACACCTCCTCCCTGACCTATACTGCACCCTCAAGCACCCCCTTGCACTCTCACACACCCTCCCTGACCCACACTGTGCCTCTCATGCACCCTCTTGTACATTCATGCATCCTCCTTAACCTGCTGGCACAAATGACTTGGTTGTGGGAAGCCAGCAGGAAGTTGCCTCAATTAACAACCATGGGATTCAGTTAATGATGGCAACCAGGACTCCAATCCCAATTGCTATCATAAATTGAGGATTACCTATGGAACTTCATATAAGGTATATTTCACAATTAAAATATAACCACAACCACCATCACCACTCATCTTCATCCCCACCAATAAGGAATAGTAGGTTTTAGGAAATAGATCTTACCGCCATCACCAGATGTTGAAGTGTTTTGATTGATTGATTGATTGATTATGTGCCATCAAGTCATTTTTGACTCCTAGAGACTACATAGATAATTTTTCTCCAATGGCAATCTATCTCTAACCTGTTCTTTCAAGTCTCCCAAGGATGTACTCGTCGCCACTTAACTGAGTCCATCCACCTTGCTGCTGGTCATCCTCTTCTCCTCTTTCCTTCCACCTTTTCCATCTGGTTTTCTTGGTAAAAATACAGGAGTGGTTAACCATTGCCTTCCCCCGTGCAGTATGAATGGATGCCTTTGCCTTTGTCACTAAAGTGATTGTCTGCCTCTCGTATCTTCTACTGTATATCACCACTACCCAATATAGCTGCCTGCTTGCCTTAGCTGGGTTGCTGGGATGACCTTCATGGTTTGGGTGACCCTGCTGGGAATATATACTCTTCGCATACACTCCCAACGCTCTTCACCCATCACTCCCAGGAAACCCGCCCCCCCCCTTGATGAGGCAGCACTGCAGGACTTGGGGAAGGGGCGAATTGTTTAGGAATAAATAAAAGTGCTAATGAATTTATACCCACCAGAAAGGTCATGTTGAGCTTCAGTTGACAATTTTTGTGAATCTCAACCATACATTCTATTTTCTATCCATACCAGTTGCATCACATTCACTAGCATGAATAGGATATGGTGGTATAAAGATAAATAAAAACAAAAAGATCACCAATTGTATGGAAAGCACCATTCACTTTCTAGCTTACAGAAAAAACCATTATTTATTAGTGCTAAGAGTCACTTGCTTTCCACAAACCACCTTGTGCAACTGGTGTAGTTATGGAAGTAATAGGAAAAAGATTTTCCTTGTTTAATATACATACCAGTCCCCTGTATTTGGGGCACTCCACAATTAAAGAGACAAGTCTACATTTTCCTAACTATTTTGTTCTTTAGACATTATATAAATAATGACATCTGAATTAATCTGGGATCTTGAATGAATTCCATCCTTAAGAATAAACAGTTTGAAGAATCTTACAAGGAATAAAATGGATCTGAAAATTGCTGTTCCTTGTAGTCAGTTAATAAGATCCAGACCTTTGGAAAGAATTGCAAACAATGGAATTTCCCACCCTTTGCTCTTCTTATAGTTTCCTGCTTCCCTAGGAAGGGTTATCAGATCTAGGCTGTCAAAATCCAGATGATCATGAGATGACAGCAAAGAGATTCAGAAACATCTAGTTCTTTTCTTCTACCCTGTGGTTGTCCAAAAGTTTACAGGTCAGCCTGCTTTTTTTAATGCTTTTATTAACTGAATTTGAAAAAAAAATAAAGAAAGAAAAACCAACAATATACAAAACTATAAAGAAAGAAGAAACAAATAAAAAAATAAAACTAAGAAAAAAGAAACAAAACCACACACACACACACACACACACAGACACATACATATACACACATATATAAAAGTTCTGTATCAACATTGCAATGAATGGTAGACATATTTCACTATAATCATCCATGCTAATGTACACTGATAAGTCATTCTGTCATAAATTGATAATAACAACAACTCTGCAGTCTTGGTAACCTTACTCAGCTCAGTTATCTCAACTCTGCAAAGCACACTTTGGGAGAGTCTGGAGGGCTGCAAAGAGGGGGATTGGGGGGGATGGCAAATCTGTTCCCTTGCCAGGTGCTGTGGCAGATGTACCCAGTTGGAAGCAAACCAATGAATGAGTGAAAGAGGCATAAAGAAAAGTTAAATGAGGATGCAGGGTAGAAAGTTATGCCATGTGGTTAATGGCTTGCTATTCTCTCTTTTATCTGCATGCCTAAATGTGTCATTTTTCTCAGATGTTTTCGTTTGTCTATGTTACAGGAAGACTTCAGTTCTAACCACAAGTGGGGAACTGGTACTTAGAGAAATTATTGACATGTTGTGAATGATATGAAAATTAATACTTGTTTGAAATTATATTATATTTAGACATTTTAATGAAAGATAGCATTTTCCTTTAAATCATTCCTCAGTCTACTAGATTAGAATGTATTCAGAGCTCTCTCTTCCATAGGCTATAAGGCTCTTACTGAAGAGGACTGCAGCTTTCAAGGAACACTGTATCCAGATACAACTTTTTAACATATTTTTAGATGTAAGAAAAACATGTCACAATTTTTTTCAAAGGAAAGTATTTCAGATATCATGGCCATTTGGAAAACATGGTGCTCTGGAAGACTTGCCATACCCAATTTTCCCATGCTATAATAATTCCATTAATACAAACAACAAAATGGCTAGAGTAATAATTACTAGAATAATTACTAGAACAATTGTAATCTTTATCTCTCTTTCCAGACTTCCTTGCTATCCCATAATATTACAGGTAGAGAGTTTCAGTGTTAGGGAAAATTGCATATATTTGAGTTCTTCATGCATTCTCTGCAATCTACTTTTTTCCTCGGGTGTTATCACTTCTCCCTAGAAATCTTCCCACACAATTATTATCCAGATTTTTTTTTAAAAAAAGTATTTCCTATGAGTAAAACTCTGTTTTGAACAGATCTGAAAAAAAGAGTATAAGACTAATCCATTGTGAAATTTCTATAGAAGTGAATGGTCTCAAATCAATGTTTCTACATTCAATATTCCATTTTTTCTTTTTTTAATTTTAAAAACCCTATTAACTTCAGGGAAAGTACTCTATGTGGCTTAGAAGGGATGGTTTTAATTCTTTTTGTTTATTATGATTTCTTAGTTCTTGGCTGCAGAAATTACTTTGTTGTTTATATTAATCTATTATGGCTTCACATCATGCATAAATATAATTATTGATCATTACAAGTTGTAATTCAGTGTTAGAATTAGAGATTTACATAATTGTGCTATTAAGTGTAAATTTGAACTTCATATATGGGGTCACAATTAACTGAAGACAGTAGGAAATGAAACATTCTGACTATATGCGTAATTCATATTTTAACATGCTGTTGCAATTTTGATCTGTAGTAATGTGAATTTTTCAAGGTTCTAAATTTCTAAAGCAATGTTAATGTCTGGAAATTAGAACAATATTGATCTAGCTAATAAAATGGAATGCATTAGTACAAGAGACTACTTATTATGTGCTTTAAGACCTCCTGTGCATCATCTACTGAAAATCACATGCTCCATCTAGAACAGAAAAGGTGTGCTTGCTGAATGTGACATCAGTTTGCTCTAAACAAGTACAAAAAGTGAGATAGTCACAGGTGACTGGATCTGAGTAGGTCAAAATTCTTACTAGAGCTGAGTGCAAAAGCAGATTTCTTCTCTGGTCTAGGTCTAACATGATAAAGACTTGCTGAACCTACATGTAGTCTAGGGCAAGGTGGGAAGTGATTTGCCTTGTTGGGGTTCTTTTTCTTCTTTTTCTTTTTGTAGACAGGAGAATATAACTCACCATTTCTTACTGTAAAAAGAAATAGATGACTTCAAGGAACTGATATGTACCTCTCTTAGCCCTACCTTCTGATGTCACTGAATCTGCAAGGGCAGATGGCAGGGAGGGTGGATCCAGCTTCTTCATTCATTATAGGAGCTACATTAGACAAGGCAAGTGTAGCCATCACTATATGATAGTTCACTGGCTCTTGTAAAATTACATATTTCCTTCTACAGATATGCTTCTTCATCCACATATCAGGCTCTCTATGGAGTACAAAAAATGGGAAAGAAATGAAAATGAATATCATGACATCACAATTATTTTCTTACACATTGCATTATTCTTTTGGTGGAGGATATAAAATACTGAAACAATTGTCTTGAGCAGAGCCAGCTACAAGAGGATCAGACTTGGACATTTGCTAAGACATGTCTTAGTTTCTGATCCATCCTCTTTCTCACCTTATTTTTTTAATTCTTATTCATTCCCTGTTCCTGATTAAGCAAGAAGCAAGAGTAATACTATGGAAGTAGCTTCCACTTACCTAACCTTTTACCTTTGGATGTCTGAGTGGGCTGGACATAGCACAAGGAACTTGCAATCTCATAGGCTGGAACTTCTCTATGCAACGCCGTGCCATTCATCCCTATGTCCCACCAAAGCCATCTTCCTTGCTGCACTGTCAAGAGATGACCCTCTAAAGGGGATAATTGGCTCAATTCACGCAAGCTAAGCTGGACCATAATTTACAGTACACAGTAGATAGATAACAATGTGATAAGCTAAAGGCAAACAAAGCACATTATGATTTGGTGCAACAGGTAGAACCAAAAAGAAAAAGAGAGAGGCCTGGCCTCAATTGCCATCTCTGACTGTGCCTCTTTCAGGGTTGGCCTACACACAAGTCTTTTTATAGATTACAACAAATATACATACCAATTGTACTCATATAGATTTTGTCCAGATCATAATTTATTCCTGTAGTAAGGACACTTGGCATGATCCAACTTCCAACATTGACATATCCATTCACTGAACAGCTGTATTTGTCTCAGAAATGCTTTCCCCAGAATAAAAATTATAGGATTTAAATTTATATAACCCTATTTTTCATTTACTGGGTTCCCTGAATATTTTGGTTATTTTGGTTGTTTATTCAGACATCCCCTTGATGACATTTACTAAACACTTGAGGTGAGGAGAGAACTCTGATGTTCCATGTCCTAGTGTTCTGCTTATATACAACCTTTGACTCAATTATTCCTCCCTGTTCTCTCTTGCCATAATAAGCCAAATAAATGTTTTCCTTTTGAAAAGAAAGATTGTATGTTTGATGACACTCAGACTACATATTCATATGCAAGGTCCATAACAACAAAGTCAACCTCTCTCATTAGGCAGAATGACCTTGGGCAGAATAGAAACTGTCCACATAAATTTTTCCAAATGGATGAGCAAGTCAAGAGGCCTGCCTTTCATTAGGGCACTTGAAATTATGCTCCAAAAGTTCCTTATCCTTTGGGAATATAAATACAATAATGTTTTACATCATCACATCACCTCTAGCATTCTTGATTTGTGTGGTCTTTATAAGAGCAAATAATGGCAGGGGATGACAGAGCCAAAATTAATATACCTGTCCTGAGTGTGACTTGCAAATTATATTTTTTAAACTGATTATTTAAGTTTAAGTTATTAGTATTTGTTTCTACAAAAGCAGAATCTAGGCATCTCAGTGATCCAGTGTAGTGGGCTCTGAAGTGAGGCAAGTACGGCAAAATAAGCTACAGAATAATCATGACTTCATACACTATCAGATTCATCCTGCAATCAGACTCTGATAGGCTGCATTCAACTGATAACATTTCAGATGCTTGGAGGACATACAGATATTACAACCTTTTTCTTTTCTTTTTTTCTTTTTGAAATTTAGGGATAGCCATGGAACAAAAAACATGAAACATGTTTGCTTAGGAGAAAGGATGATCATTTCATACTTTCCCTGAATACTTGTATTTTTGTAGGAGACATTTTGTAGGAGAAATACATTTCTGAGAAGGGCAAAGATGTATTTATTTCATTGAGAACTCACCTCTATGTTATCCTTCTGATTCATCATTGCATCTCAACCTAAGCAAGACATTATTTTACCATCAGTGTTTCAGGAATCCTGTTACTGCTTTTATTTTATTTTTTTAATCATTTTATTTCATTGCATTGCATTGCATTTCACTTCACTTCAGTTCATTTCATTATTCCTTAAAATACTTATAGCCTGTCCTCTACCCGGAGGATACAAAGATATTCACCTAGGGCTATTAGGCAGGTAATCTCAATTCCAGTCTGACCTCCAAAAGAAGGGCATTCCAAAGCTGGATGCCACAACCAAGAAGATCCTGTCCCATGATCCAATATAATACATTTCTCCAAGTTGGGAGAAATTTCAGAGGGGAAAAAGTGAGATTCAATTCAAATGCATTTGGTTGTTTTCTTAGTTCAATTCCCTAATGTCACAGGTAGAGGAGGAGGAAGAGGAGGAGAAATGGAACATTCAGCAGTTTGTTCCAAAGATATTTTCAGCCTATATCTCTGAATCTGACAATTTTTGCTGCATTCCTAGAAATGGTTCGACTGAAAAGTGTTGCTTGTTTTCCAGTCCTCTTCTATCCTTCCTTATTGATTATATTTACACTGGAATTCTAAAACTAATCTTACATTGCCTCTGTTCTGAGGCTAATGTTCCTATCTGTAAGTGGGACTATCACTGCTCTGTCACTAAGCTTGACAGACTATTCATTCACCAATTCCAGTAAGATGTGCTTTTACAAGATTAAAGCATGAGTGGTAATTAACCAACAATACAGTAGATGTGCTTCCTTCCATTGGAGACTCAACAGAGTCAAGCAGTGACATGATGCAAAAATCCAGTTCAGAGAAATCCAAACATTGCCTCTAAGAATTTGAACTGAGAAGAATCTAAGTTATTCTTCAAAATATTTTTCCTGAGAGTTTTGCCATTTAGTCAGTAAATTCCCTGCTTTTTAGTCAGGGTAATGCATGACCACATTTTTCTCATTTTTTAAAGTAAAAAATCTGAATAAAATATTGTACTAGGGCAGGACAAATATACTTTTAATACACATTCAGGAAGAATTGTTATACCTATACACTAATGAAATATTGCTTAAAAACTGGGATTTTTAAGAGATCAGTATTTGCTTTACATTGGACTTGAAAACAGAGTCCTCTGAATGTTTCAATTGTGATTTCAAGAGTAGAATTCTTTTTTTTTTTTTAGATAACAGCATTTTAATGTTAGATGTTATAGTGGAATATAACTTGGCATTCAGATATCTGCCCTTGACATTTTCAGCAGGAAATTTTAAATGCAATTTGAAAGAAAAAGAAAATGCATTTTTTCCTAGAAGATAACATTCTTTTTGTGAAATTATATTGGTGAGAATTGTAAATTCAAAAACTATATGAAAATATTCATCTTTTATCCAAGTTTCAAGGGAAAGAAATTAAATGAATCTACCATGGGTTGCCAAGATTTCAGACAAAACACATTCAAATAGCAAAATGCTGCATGTCTTTCTGTTCTCTCCTTCCTCCACCCCAACTCTATCTTTCTCTCTCTCCCTTTTTCTCTGAAATAAATAAGTAAAAAGTTCTCGAACTTCATACACATCTAAACATTTGCTATCAACTTAAATGGAAAAGTAGCCCCTAAGCTTCTGCAGAAAAAAGGAGGAAAAATAGTCTTCTTTTACAGTGCATTAGAATGATAAATTTAAATGACTTTTTAATAGTTCAAGTACCTTATAATCACATTAAAATATAAAAAATGTATGTTAAAATAAAAAACTGCAAATAATAGCACAGCACAGTGCTTCAAAGGAAGCAACACCTTTCTGGGTGTGTGCGTGTCTGCATGTGTGCATGTGCCCAGATATACTTGCTTTGTGAGGCTGCTTTCCAAATGTGGGCACGACCAGGTTTTTTGTTTTTGCCCCCCCCCCCCCCCCCCATGTTCTATATATCATTTGATGATTTTGGAGTGAATATAGGAAAAATAAGCTACTATGGGACTTTTTTGCCCCAGAATTACAGTACCCTCTCTGGGAAAAAAAAAAAAAATGCTATAGCCTTTTCTCTTTTTTTAACCAGGCAGAAAAGCAAATAGAAGAATCAAGTTTGGCCAAGAGTTGGTGTTTGTTTGTTTGTTTGTTTGTTTTTGCATTCTTGATAGGTTGGGAAGTTAAGGGACAAAAATGGGTCTCCTAAGCCTTGTAGGAATAAATCTTCATTTTATGACTTAAAATCAGTGGGAAAAACTGAACTGATTTTTGTGATTTCAGAGTTGTGACGCTGCAAGATTTAACGGACTCTTTTTGCCCTTTTAACAGAATCTCTACAACTCACGCCTGGCATAACTAAGCATTCCAGCTTGCTTGCTTGTTTGCTTATTTATTTATTTATTTATTTATTTATTTATTTATCAAATTTGTATAGCCGCCCTTCTCACAAGAAGTGACCCTGGGCGGCATACAACAATTAAATAAAAACAACAATGATATAAACAAATCGTTATAAAAATACAAAACAATCATTATTAAAATTAAAATGTATTAAAAAGTAAAATATACAAACCACAGGCATGGAGAGAGTGAATATATCAATCGTGGAGCCATCATAAGACATTATTTGTTCCCTGGGACCCCCAAGCCTGGTGACATAACTATGTCTTGAGGGACTTTCAGAACCTTAACAGGGATGGAGCTAACCTAATTTCGGGGCGGGGGGTGTTCCATAAGATGGGCACCATTGCAGAGAAGGCCTGCCTCCTGGGACCCACCAAAATGTAAGTCCCTGGCAGATGGTACTCACAGCATACCTTCTCTGCCAGATCTAATGAGACGGGCTGATGTAACCAGGGAGAGGCGGTCCCTCAGATGATCCAGTCCCATGCCATGAAGGGCTTTAAAGGTTAAAACCAGCATATTGAAATGGACCCAGAAGCAAACTGGCAACCAATGCAGCTCATGGAGCAGAGATGTGACATGCTGTTCTGGGAGCACATATCACTGCCCGCACCATTGCATTCTGTGCCAGTTGAAGCTTCCAGATACTCTTCAAGAGCAGCCCCATGTAGAGTGCATTACAGCAGTTGAATCTGGAGGTGACTAGGGCATGAGTGACTGTGAGCAGGGCCTCCTGATCCAGGAACAGGTGCAATGGCACATAACATGGAACTGTTCAAAGGCCCTCCTAGCCACAGTTGCCACCTGTTCCTCGAGCAGGAGTCGAGTCTTATTAAAGTCATGAGATTATTAAAATAATTTCAATGCAAAATTACAAGATTTAGACTAGATGTAAAATTTTAGGCAAATTTTGTCTTGAGTCACAAACTGAAACTCAGCCGCACCTAAGAAACTCAGTATATCAGAATGCTAATAAAATCCTCAAATATAATATTCAATATAATATTTAGCTTCATCATTATATTTTCCCAAAGTCCTAGGAAGAGAATAGCTACAGATTTATAGTCCATATATTCATTGGGATCAGGATGACATCACCTTTTGATTCCCTGGAATATAAAGTTTTTAAGTCCAGCATGACCCACAATAGACACCTTATATAGTCTTTCTCATTTTTGTCTTTTGATTATAGCAACCACATGCTTAGACTCCTTCCTTAGCATTCTCAAGCTTCCCTATGGGAAAAGTCGGACACCATTTTTCCAGGTACTCTACTTCTGCTTCTGCATCCTCTTATGTCAAGGAGCTATCACCATGCACTTAAAAAGGCATGCACTAACATATTCAAGCCTAGGTCTGTTGGGGATAGATTTTTATTTATTTTTCGGAGGTGCCTTCAAGTCAGTTTTTGACTCCTGGTGACCGCCTGGACTAGTCCCTGCAGTTTTCTTGGCGAGTTTTCTCTTGAAAGTGGTTTCTTGCCATTGCCTCTTTCCAAAATCCAAGAGAGAGTGACTAACCCAAGGTCACCCAGCCTAAGGTAGGACTAGAACTCACAGTCTCCTGATTTCTAGTCTGATACCTTAACCACTACATCAAACTGGCTCACTTCGTGGATAGTTTGTGTATCATGCTACTGGAGGGCTAACAGTCCATTTCCAAATCTGAGCAAAACAAAGACACCCTTTATATTCTCCCTTCAGCTGTAGGGTGTATGAAACAAAAAGAGATAGGGTTAATTGGCAAGCTCCCTAATTCTGGCCACAATGGTACCAACTCAAATTGTAGAACTGTGGATTTTTTTTTTCATATTTTGTTTTCCTTTTGTGAAAGCAAACAGAAAGAAATGACAGGTGCCTTTGTAACATCTTGAAGGACTGAAAAAACCGCTGACATATATCTCATCCAGACATTTTGGATTGTGTGCTGATGGTACACAAAGATGACTCCATTGACTGAAGGAGAGGATGTCAGGGACAGTCTTCTTATGGCCCCATGCATACCTGTCAGTTGGGCCAATAAGGGATGGAAACAGTGCTTACAAAGTGAAAAGTCAAACTAATGTATAAATTTCCAACTCAGTTTATTTGGGTCTGTACATGCTAAAAAGAGATGCTTAATTTTAAAATATTTCCCAACCCATTCCACTCTGTAGTCCTTTGAATCACTCCATTGAAACAGATTCATGGATCAAAGAAAAGACTCATTTGAATATGATGCATTGAATACAGAGAACACTGAGGAAGGATTGGGTGGTGTGATGGGCTTCCTGCAATTGATATGAGGAAAGCCAGTGAGTTTCATCACCTCATTAAACTCTTTGCCTATCAGAAAACCTTTGGGGCAGTAAGTTTAACATTCTTTAGGGCTTCACTCACTCTCTCAGCTTTCAGCTTCCCTTACTACAGCAAGCTACAAAGCCTCTGCTCTTTCCTGAACTATTGGAATGTTATGCTTCTGAGTTGGTTTTTGTCAACACAACTGGGAGCTCATTGCACCTCTCAGCACTCTAAATATCAATTCAAGGATACAAATCTGGTCAAAGCTCAGTTTTATAGTCTGCATGGTGGGGACACATTGAAATCTATCATCAGTGAGGGAATGAGGTACTAAGCTGATATTGGAGCACTGGAGCACTAATACTTTTTGCTGGCAGTCCCAGCAGATTCACATATGAGACAAACACTACTGGATAGCCTTTGAGGCAGCTGTGCAAAATTTCCAAAAGACAGGGCTACTTTAAGGCTTCATTTGTTCCAACATGCTTTGCAAGGTTCAACTTTTTCATAGATTTTAGTGTGTGTGTGTGTGTGTAAGAATTTGAGGTAGTAATCTCACGCCATCTAGCAGTTAGATATTGCAGTATGTGTCAAAACAAACTGAAATCTGGGAACTGGATGTCATGTACAAATGGTAGATTAAAGGAATACTATAGAGATGAACTCTAATAACTTTGCTAGTTCAATGAATAATTACTTCCAGATAATTTCCAATGCATCTTTTAGTTAAATGAGAAAATGCTGTTTTTTTTTCAATCGTCGATTAATTGGAATGTTCAAACTAATATAGCTCAGTAGCTAGAGTATTGGGTCTTGACTGGCAAATTTATGTTCAAATTCCCATATCAGAGGAAACCTACTGCTTGACTTTGAACCATTTATGCTGGGTTGGATTAATCCTGTATGCCAGCTTGCTATGAAGATCACATTACAGCTGGGCTGAAATATTTTCAGTTTCATCATTATAAAAAAAAAAAAAATCTTTGTTCATGATCCCTGGGGCTGATGGGATCTGAAGTCTAAAACTTCTGGAGGGAATTGGTCTAACATACACCATTGGCAACAATCTTGCCCAACCTTCACTTGCAGCCATTCATGTTTGTTTTTAATGACATTTTGACACACAAAAAACTAACATCTATGACTATTTTATTCAGTTCTTGCTGATAAATTACCAACTGTCAAGATGGCCAATGTTCATTATGATGGCATATTATTAGGTGGTAGAAAGAGGCAGAGAGAGTGAAGCTCTTCAGAAAGTTATCTCCAGAATGGGATAAGGTCATTACACTTGCAGATGCAATTCAATATAAGGAAGTGTTAAATATATAGCGGCTGGATAGTGTAGTGGTTAGAACACCGCCTTTGATGCAGGAGACCGGGGTTCAAATCCCAGCTGGTACCTACCTTACCAGAAGGGGTCCTTGGGCAAAGACCCCCTAACGCTTCACCTGCCTACCTCAAAAATATGAGAGTGACACGAACTAAGAGAGTCATGCCGGCTCGGACGTCACCCAGATTAACAAAGTCCGCATCAGATGTTGGGGAACCAGGACAATCTGATGTTAAGTGGGCTACTGGAACAAACCATACATGGACGAGACAAGGGAACTTGGAAATGATGGAATGCTACTACAACAGCAGACCTAATGAGAAGGGATATATGAAACGTATGAGGGAACTATGGATAGACAGAAGGCCCACATCCACACTAACTGAGAAACAACTAGTTACCCAGCGCTTCAACATAGTGAAGAGGAAGCTGCTCTCACAACTTGAGATAGACCAACTCCACATTACAACCCGGACTCAAGCAGACCTGGAAGAACAAGCAGATGTGCAGCCAACACCTGAAGCTGGAATGTCACTGCCACCCCTTCCATTACAGAGCACAGCAGCTGATATGAGGCATAAGATCATAGATAAACTAGCTACAGTCAAACCTTGAGTCTGATTACCAAGGCTCAGTGGAGAAGTACCATCAGATAGTATGCTAGAACACGCCAATAGAGCCCTCCAGACAATCCCTACTACCACCATAACTGAAACCAATGAATTGGTATATGCTACAGCCGCTGTAATCCTGGAAATGCTTGGCTACACGATCAAGAAGAACAGCAGTACATACCCACCCTGGAAAATGAGATAGGAGGCTAAGATCAAGGCAACTCAGAGAGAAGTCAGTCAGCTGGTGGAACTACAGGAGCGTGTGGAGATTAAGGATAAGACTCGGCTACTGAAAAAATACATGGGCCTGACTCCATCTGAAGCCCTAGAGACTGCTAAACAAAGGCTCACAGCACTGGCTAGGCTAAGGAGATACACTAGAGAAGCAGAGGCCAAGAAGATAAATGCCCTGTTCTCCAAAGAACCATCCAAAGTGTACTCCCAACTGCAGTGCAACCACAGAGTAACAGCTGAGCCACCAGCAGCGGAAACTGAACAGTACTGGAAGAACATATGGGAGAAAGAGAAGACACATAACACCAGTGCAAAGTGGCTGCAGGACCTGAAAGCAGACCACAGCAATCTCCCAGAACAGGAACCAGTCACCATCACAGTAGCAGACATCCAACAGCGGGTCAAGAACATGAAAAGCTGGACAGCACCTGGCCCGGACATGATCCACACCTACTGGCTAAAGAAACTAACAGCAGTGCATGAACACCTAGCAGCACAGATGAACCAACTGCTAGCAGCAGGCTCCCACCCAGACTGGCTAACACAAGGAAGGACAGTGCTGATCATGAAAGACCCCCACAAGGGAACAGCACCATCCAACTACCGGCCAATAACCTGCCTCCCCACAACATGGAAAGTTCTATCAGGCATCCTAGCTGCCAAGCTACATGACCATATGGGCCAGTACATGAGCACAGCTCAGAAGGGCATTGGGAACAACACCAGAGGCTCAAAACACCAGTTACTCATAGATAGGGCAGTCACCCAAGACTCAAGCTCTAGGCAGACCAATCTGAGCACAGCCTGGATTGACTACAGGAAAGCCTATGACTCAATGCCACACACATGGATCTGTGAATGCCTGGCACTATACAAAGTCAACAGGACACTAAGGACCTTCCTCAAGCACTCAATGGGACTGTGGAAGACAACACTGGAAGTGAATTCAAGACAGCTCACACAAGTGGCCATCAAGTGTGGCATATACCAAGGTGATGCAGTGTCCCCACTGCTGTTCTGCATAGGCTTAAACCCCCTCAGCCAGATAATCACAAGGTCTGGATATGGGTACAGGTTCAAGAGTGGAGTCACCATCAGCCACCTCCTCTACATGGATGACATCAAGCTGTATGCTAAGAGTGAACGAGACATCGACTCACTGATCCACCTGACACGGATCTACAGCGAGGACATTGAGATGTCATTCGGACTGGAGAAGTGTGGCAGGATGATAGTTAAGAGAGGGAAGGTAGTTAAGACCGATGGAGTGGAACTACCAGTGGGCCACATAGCAGACATAGAGACCAGCTATAAATACCTTGGTGTCCCACAGTCACATGGGAACCATGAGGAGGAGGCAAGGAAGACAGCAACATCCAAGTACCACCAAAGGATAAGACAGGTCCTGAAGAGCCAGCTCAATGGGAAGAACAAGATCCATGCCATCAACATGTATGCCCTGCCCGTCATCAGATACCCTGCCAGTATAGTGAGCTGGCCAAAGGAAGACATGGAGGCTGCTGATGTGAAGACCCGGAAGCTCCTCACAATGTATGGAGGTTTCCACCCCAAGTCCAACACCCAGAGACTGTACACCAGGCACAAAGAGGGCGGGCGGGGCCTGATGAGTGTCAAAGCCACTGTCCTGGACGAAACCCGGAGTATCCAGGAGTACATCAGTAAGATGGTGCCCAAAGATGAGCTGCTGAGAGAATGCCTCAGGCAGCAGCAGACAAGGCAGGAGGTTCAAGCAGAGGAAGTGCCATGGCAAGACAAGCCCCTGCATGGGATGTACCATCGACAGATAGCTGAGGTGGCTGACATTGGGAAATCCTATCAGTGGCTGGAAAGGGCCGGACTAAAAGACAGCACTGAGGCACTCATCATAGCAGCACAAGAACAGGCACTAAGCACCAGATCCATAGAAGCAGGGGTCTACCACACTAGACAGGACCCAAGGTGCAGATTGTGCAAAGAGGCCTCAGAGACAGTCCAACACATAGTGGCAGGGTGTAAGATGCAGGCAGGAACAGCATACACTGAACGGCACAACCAAGTAGCTGGCATTGTGTACAGGAACATCTGCACAGAGTATGGGCTAGACCCCCCCCCCCAAGTCCAGATGGGAGATTCCACAGAAGGTCGTGGAGAATAACAGGGCTAAGATCCTGTGGGACTTCCAGATCCAAACGGACAGGCAGGTACTGGCTAATCAACCAGACATCGTGGTAGTAGACAAAGACCAGAAGACAGCGGTAGTGATAGATGTAGCAGTGCCAAGTGACAGCAACATCAGGAAGAAGGAGCATGAGAAGCTGGAGAAGTACCAGGGCCTGAAGGAGGAAATCGAGAGGATGTGGAAAGTAAAGGCCAAAGTGGTCCCAGTTGTGGTAGGAGCATTCGGGGCCATGACTCCTAAGCTGGGAGAATGGCTCCAACAGATCCCAGGAACAACATCAGAGCTCTCTGTGCAGAAGAGTGCAGTGCTAGGAACAGCTAAGATACTGCGCGGAACCCTCAAACTCCCAGGCCTCTGGTAGAGGACCCGAGATTGAGGAAGACACATACCACCCATAGGGGTGAGAGGGGAATTATATATATATATTTTTTTTTCCTCATATATGCTGATAGGTTGGGGTAAAAATGACTGATGACAAAAAGACCTTAGGGTTATGGTGGACACCAGTACACAGTGAAGCTTACTTCTTATCTTTAATGTATATTGAGCCTAAATTTCATTCATTTAACTTAAAGTGGTCCCAGTGGTGGTAGGAGCACTCGGGGCCATGACTCCTAAGCTGGGAGAATGGCTCCAACAGATCCCAGGAACAACATCAGAGCTCTCTGTGCAGAAGAGTGCAGTGCTAGGAACAGCTAAGATACTGTGCAGAACCCTGGTAGAGGACCCGAGATTGAGGAAGACACATACCACCCATAGGAGTGAGAGGGGAATTTTTTTTATATATATAGTTTCTCATATATGCTGATAGGTTGGGGTAAAAATGACTGATGACAAAAAGACCTTAGGGTTATGGTGGACACCAGTGCACAGTGAAGCTTACTTCTTATCTTTAATGTATATTGAGCCTAAATTTCATTCATTTAACTTAATATGAGTTCCATCTCATGGATTGGATCCATCAGAGAGTGGAAGGAAATCAGCTATTAGAACAAAACATCTAAAAGTTTCCATAAGAAATAATGTAAATAGTTTAACTGGCAGTTTAGCTGTTCTTGTGTTTGCCATTGTGCAAGATTACACAAGCAGGATGAGGTTGCGGCTGACTTTTTTTTTACCTTGTGAAGAACTCTGGTGCAAAATCTAAGACAGCCTTTCTATTAGGTATGAGGAAGGCTCTCTCTGTAACCCTCACTCGTATTTATCTAATGGATTGCTGCAGTGTTGTTTTGATTTTGAAACAGCAAGTCATGGTAAAGAGCACATCAAACAAATGCATATATTTTAGTGGCACAAGAGGCTTCCTACAGATAGAGAATATATGGACTTATGTATGCAAGTCCCACCTTTCATGCCCACATTTATATCCTTTGGTAGTAACAGAATTATCTCACAGATCTCTCTGATTCATGTATAATTAATAATATTTACTTTTAAGGAGATGGTATTTTGAAACACAGGTGCTTGTAGAGTGTCAGCTTACATGTGGTATGCATTGCCACATAGCAGAGGGACAGCCACCATAACAAGGCTTGGTGTAAAAGTGCATATTGTTCACAGCATCACTTCACTTTTTTGTTTTTATTTTAAGGTATCTGTCATAGCTGAGCCAGCTTGAAAAGTGATACTTCAAATATAAGTGTTACTGGGGGAGGGGGGATTATTAACCAAGCACCATATGCACAGCGTGTTTTAGTCTCAATTGAGAAAAAAAGTTTCCCGTGGACTGTGCCACTCTGTTTTGTGTTAGCCCTTCCAACAAGCATTTTGGGAGCATGGGTCAAGGTTAAGCTATCTGCAGATGTTAAAACTGAGAGAAATTAAAAGCCAATTAAAAAGAGACTGATTAAGGAACACAAATGGTCATTAAGTGACTGACACTATTGGTAAATCAATTGGAGCTATGTGTATAATGTCCATTTAGAGCTGTTGGAATAATTCTACATATGCTCAATATCACAGAGTGTCTTTATCTTTGCAATTCCAGTTTCAACTTTGCCAGAACACTAGGCTTCTTTTAAAATGAATGCACAATTTCATATTTGATGTACTCTGTCACTCGAAGCAGGGGCATCCTCAGGGGGAAGGTAAAAAAAAGTCAAGATGGTAGCTGCAACAGCATGATCAAAGCCCCACCCCTTTTTGATATGTTGCTCTTTCTTTTTTTTTTAATCCTCCCTGTGGATGCCCCAACTCTAAGTTATGAGTAGGTTCAGAGGCAGAAACTATGTGGGACCTTCTTACAAAGTAACCAAAGGCTGATTTATAAATGCAACCAAATCAGTTGTGAAGACATCCAACTATGGGATGGAAAATAATCCTGCAATCTTGTATATATGTTGATATCTAGACCAATTCTTAAAGTAAGAGTCTTTAAGAAACAAAGGGCAAGCCAGCATAAAGGGAACACTGTAGACTTCTAATCCATGTTAGTTTTACATATATTCATTCACATGTCTATTTGTGTGTAATTTAAAATAATCTAGCAAAATCATACATAAATATGAATTCAAATTCCTGTTTTCAATTATATTTCTCTCAAAATATAATTTATAGACTATTTTATCTAAAGGCATGCATTTTTAATCTGTTTGATCTGTTCTAAAAATGATTTGGTACATTTTCTCTTTGATTAAGCCAAGAATTATACCACAGTTTGGAGAACAGTGAAATTCAGATGGCAATGATATTCTGATCCTCTTATGTACAGAAAGTACAATTAGTAAACCTACATTAAATTTATGAAGACCTCATTCATCAAACATCCTTACCCTGAAATGGATCTCTTGGAGTTCTGGACTCTGCCATCTCCTTGCGCCTGTAGTTTGGCTAAGTCATTATTTTCCCTTCAAGTCCTGCTATGCTGCCACATTTTGTGGTGGTGGTGGGTGTTCTTGAGAGAGACGAGTGAAGAATACTGGGGATGTATGCCAGGAGTATATGTGCCCAACAGGATCACCCAAAGCATGAAGATCATCCCAACTGCTATAAAGTGTATGGAAGATGACCTTGATGGAAATATGCAAGAAATATTTTTTAAGCCCTGAGAAACAAGATAATATTTGGAAGTGGCTTGGGCAGAATCCTCCCTGATTCACTGGAATATAAGAAGGGAGTGGAAGTACAGCACAATCAGACTTGCAAGATTCTGTTTTTATAGCCAAAGTAGTTTTAGCTTTCCTATGGAGTTGGAAAAGGTATTCAGATGCTTTGATGTGTCTATACCTACAAAGCTCGGAATTATACAGGCAATGATTTTTCCATGATGCTGTATGGAGGAGAAATTTGGACTTGAAGGAACAGGATAGAAAGAGTATTAACCTTTTTGAACTTTGATGTTGGAGAAGACTCTTGAGAATACTATGTATAGCCAGGAAGACAAACAACTGGATCATAGAACAAATCAATTCAGAGTTCTTACTCAAGACACAAATGACTAGATTCAAACTGTCATTTTTGGACACATTATGTGAAGACCTAGCTCTCTTGAGAAGTCTATAATGCTGGGAAAGATGGAAAGGAAGAGAAGAGGATGACCTTGATTACAGTAGTGATGAGGGTACCATTGGAAGAAATGAAGGGCCAGGACAGGGACAGATTATCCCCATCCTGACAGATAGAAAAGGTCTATCAATATGGTCACTAAGTGTTGACCCCAATTTAATGGCACATAATCAATCAAAGTCATTGCTTGAAAACTCACTATATAATGTAATGAATGGGTCAGTGTGACTCCTGATAGAGATTCATTCGTATATATTCCCTTCCAATCTCAGAAAGTAGGGAAAGCAGGAATTGCAACAATTTATAGTGAATGTGTGTGTATATATATGTATATATTATTCTATCTCCTATGAAGATCCACTGAATTACAAGCCTCACCATCATCAATACATAGGGAGGAATGGAATCTTCTTCTTGCACCAAAGACAGCAAGATTGTTTCTTTTAATATGTGCTTCTTTTAAGTCCATTTACAATGCAATGTCTCCCTCAAGTCAATCTTAATTCCTGTTGACTACATTGACATATCCATGCCATTTTCCTGGCACCGTTCTTAAGGTTCTTTTTTTTTTTAACTTTCCAAATTGGGATTTTCTGATGGACTCCCATCCAAGTATATCCAGCTTTGATGCTGCTTAGCTAAGTTGGTTTTGGCTGTCTGAGAGTTGGAGGCAAAAGCCTTGTACCTCAGGACTAGAAAATAGTAAAAACAGTAAAACTCTGGACTTTCTTTAAAAAAGAAAAAGCAGAGAGGCAAAATTACCTACTCCAAACTTACCTACTCTACAAAGAAAAAACAAACAGTGGGAGGGTATGGTAATCCAAACTGAAGACCATGCAAGCTGTGAGGAAGGTTCCATTCAGACAGGATTTTGTCAAGCTAGTTTAGAGTCAAGCTGGCATGAGCACAGGACAAGAGCATTTTAAATGGTAATTGTGGATATACCAGATATCTCTGAGTCCTTCTTCTAGTGAGGTAGTCACTGGGCTGAATGCAAACATCTCAGTTGCCTCTCTATCAAAACTCATAGGGTCCCAAAATAAATGACTTTCATCTGTCAATCTAACTTCATATTTTTTTCAAATTCTTCTTTCTGATCAGAGACTCATAAGAATGTATCATAGAAATATCTCTCAGGTGTTTTTCCCAAAGACTCCCTGCTTCTTGAGAGCAAATCTGGCAACAGGTTTCCTTGTAGTCTGATTCTTCCAGGAGATCATCACAGTTCAAATTTCTTGTACTTTCAGCCTCTTCATGTAGGTCTTGCCTTTAAAGTCTAGGCTCACGTTCAGCTCAGCCTCAGACTCTCAGTGGACTCTGGAGTGACAGAACATTATGCCCATCCTGTTACATTTACAGGGAACCATTTTATCACCTGGTAAAGTGCCAGTCCATTAGCCTATACTTAACACACAATAAATGTAGGCTTTCAGCCATCATTCTAAACCATTGTTTATCTATCATGAATAAGCCACATTTGACTGATGTAACATGTGAAAACAAAACCAATTAAACCACATTATTACTTAGTGTGATGTGTGAACCATATTAAAACATTCTGTCATAGACCTGTTATAATCAGGACTTTTTTATATTACTACCTAGAGTAGAATTAAATTGAATTTAACTCTGCTAAATCATTTAGTTACTGCCTTGTTATCAGTGACAGTTTTCATGTCTCTTAACAGGCTATCAAGTATAAGATATCTGTAGCAGAAACAAAGGATGGCAACTGATATCACAAATACATAGACAATTTGTGTCATTTGTGTGGTGACATCATAATGTGCATTATGTTTACCTGACACCTAAGAGCCTCACATATGTAATGTAAATGCTATACTTCTCTGACAGGTAAATCACCAAGCTTTAATCTCTGACACTTAATTATTCATAATGCCTATAAAATGGCACTACATAGTATACTCCCATGTTTAAAATTTAAGCAATCTTTGTGCTCGAATTCTCCTCAGTGTCCAATGCAGAAAGTAATTTACAGTGTGATTCAAGTTGTCTTCTACAACAAAATCCCTTGCTAAATCTACAGGTAGGAAATAAATTCATTTATTGTTCTACAACAAACTGCTCATTTTTTTCTTTTTTTTAAGAGATACAATTATATCACATCCTTCCTTTTTAAATTTTACTTTGAAAATGCAATCGTTTATTGTTAACATTCTTGTACGTATGTATAGGCTAGTCATTTTTTTGTATTCTTATCATTGTTTTTATTCTGAGGTAGTGTCCTAATGAAGAATATAGTGCTCAAAATTGTAAAAATTTAAATTTGAATCAACAAATTTGTCCCTTTGTCCTGTTGCTTTGTGATGCTACATTTAGAGCATGTTTCATTAACTTAAAGCAAAAGGCTTGTAAAAATTATCCCTGATTCTTTTTGAATTGGACATTTGAGATCCGAAGAGGGCATAATTCAGTTCAAGTTTGCCATTTGTGATTTGAAAAGAAAATGATTTGAACCAAATTTATGATTCCAGATTTGAGGGCAATCCATTTGATTCAAACTGTTTTGAGACTGAATTGTGAAAAGGGATTGATCCAAGGACTATTATAAGGAAGCATCAAAATTCCTGTTGCTGCTTCATATATGAGCAGAAGGGGATGAAACTATTAGAAATGATAAAACTTTGAGGGGACATTAATTAAGTGGCCTCTGTAGATATGCCATTCCTCATTTTTAAAAGTAGTGATGTTTTGGGCCAGTGCCCACACAATGATGATTTCTGCTATCTTTTCAGTCTGCTTTAATACAACTTGTGTGATAGACATTTTGGTGCTAATTCAACTCAAGGAAACATTTTTTTTAAAAAAAAAATTGCCCCAAATTAAACAGCAGAGTGATCATATTACATTCTTCCTTTGGAAGGGATAAGAAGGGGAAAAAATCATGGTGAAACTCTTAGGTTTTTAGAAAGAGATGTGCATTAAATATTGAGCATTAAAGTTTCTAGATTCTTTTTCTAAAAAGCTTATTTTCAAATTAATGTTGTCATGTATGTCTTTTTCTTTCATCAAATACCAAGATACTGTGAAAATATGCAGTGCATCCCTTTATTTGAGGGGAAAAAAAACAGAATTAGGAACTGTCATACTGAATACACTATAGTAGCAGTCCTATAAACCTTTAATTTAAATAAGACCAAATAATACCAAGACTCAGGAGCCATCAATTTGTAAGTGTCAAACAACCAGGCATGTTGACTGATTAATCTGGACATAGATGGGCAGATATGGATACATATATTTCTGGCCCTGGCCCCACTTGCAGTTTTCCAGAACATCAATCCCTGACAACCCCATCGTTCCACTTGGACGCACAGCATTGTCGTCATGTCATCTCAGCCCATGAGTGAAACAACCTTGTAATCATTAAGCACAATGGTATAAAAGTAGCATTTTCCACCTTAAGCAGACATATTCCACCACAGCTTCAAGGTGTGTAAAATCTGTAAGGTGAAGTAAAGTGAGTTCTTGTTATATCACTTCTACTTCTCCACAGTACCATTTCTTTCCCAGTGTTGACCTCTCTATGGCACTCTGTTTCTTGAGTTCCCTTCAAACCTATCACCTTTCTTGCTCCCTGTTTCTGAAACCAACTTCTCTTCAGGCTAATAAGGTACAGTAGAAAGTATTTTAATATAGTAAATGTACTCTTTCATTTGGGGGAAAAAAGCAAGCATATTGTGCAATCCCACTTCCAGAGTACTCTCAAATGACCAGACCTCCCTTGTTTTCCTGGGAAAGAAGAGGAGATGTGTTAGCACGATCTCACTTTATCAGAGTTCTGATGGAACTATTGGGTATCTTTACCCTTAGATGTCGTGGCTTCTCTTTTCCTCAATGCAGAAAATAATGAGGAAAGTTGAACTTGGCTTTTATTGTTTTGTTTTGTTTTGTTTTATTTTAGGGTTTTTTTTGCCAGTTTCCCAGTATTTGT